>BOPP01000436.1:139063-176669 GCA_017312745.1 Gryllus bimaculatus
TACTACTACTACTACTACTACTACTACTACTACTACTACTACTACTACTACTACTACAATTCTGTCCTTATCTCTTAAACTCGAGGAGGATCATTATCAATCGGAAGTAGAACCTAAGTGAATATCATGCACTCATGCTGCAACAGACAGATACACTTTGCAACGCGACAAAATGATAATTGCTGACTCGCCAACTCGTACTAAAAATGGCTCGTGAAATTCATGTACTTGTACCTGTGTATCTCTCCTAACTCAAGGCGGAAGATTGAAGGGCAGACGTTGGTTATAAATATTCTCTATAGTATCTAGATCTCTATGATGTAAAAAACGATTAAATAACTATTAATATTGGAAAAATAAGTGATGTTTAATTCTAAAGAAATGCGCAATCTAAAGTGAAAAGAAATGTACAATTCAGTTTCATTCCGATTCCTCGCTATACTTGTTTTATCCCTATTGTTATTGTTATTATTATTATTATTATTATTATTATTATTATTATTACAAAATATAACAGCTACTTATTCTTCCGCTTTACAGATCACCCTTTGACACAGTACATCTTTTACAGTTTAGTATTTACTATTGAATATATGAGGTGAATTGCATGAGACGCGAATGGGCGCATGTAGACGTATCCAACCCTTTCGAGATGTTAGATATATCTCTTTAGAACTTCATCACAAGTTTTTTTTATGAGCTTTGGAATTCGACGTCCGCTACTCAATGGAATTTCACTCATCCATCTTTTATTCACCAATCTTGAGGCGAAAAGCGGTCTGCTGCTTGTACGAGCGGTGCTCGTATTGCGGTGAATACATGAGTCTCTCAATCAACCATGTTTTAATGTGGAGGTTTGACAAATATCTCTCTCTTCTCTCCTCTCTCCTCTCTCTCTCTCTTTCTTTTCTCTTTCTTTTCTCTCTCTCTGCTGGGAAGCGCGTACGATTTCAAATGAGATTTTATTTGCTTATGAAACGGTTACAACGATCACAGTATCAAGAACTTGTATTGAGATGTTTTCAATAGAGAAAGATAGAAAATGTAATTAACTTCGCTATCATTAACTTCCTTTTAGAGAGCTTCGTCTGTAGTGACATTCCAATCCGTGATGCGCGAGTGAAGACACAACATACTCTCGCCCGTCAGTGTTACGGTTTGTGTACAAAGAAATTATTAGATCTTTGAGATTTTAGAATGGATGCCGCCCATAACATTTGTATATTTCGTAAATCAATGAACGATATCATAAGTACCCAAATATCATGATCTTTTACGAGATATTATTTAATAATGATAATATAATTTGTAACAGTTGTACACGTACTTTTATTGCCATTTCCATCAGTGCAAAAAACGAAAATAATGAGTTACTCGAACCGTCAACACTTCTGCACTGTGTGTTCGTGCCCACTGTCAATTTTTGTTTACGACGAAGTAGCTGCGTCCGCACGGTTCAAATGAGGCGGTCCAACATAGTGTTCGTTGCCTACTTGCGGGTACTTTAGCGGCGCGGTCTAAACGCGTGGGCCCGGTGGGGCGTCGGGGGCGGGCGCGCGTGCTTCGCTTGTTTGCGCCCCGCCCCACCCCTCCCCGCCGCTCCCCGCCGCTCCGCGTGGGCCGGCCGAGGGCATCGCCCGCAAGGCTACTCACTCACCGCCGGGGAGGGGGGCTATTGATTGATTGATTGACTGACTGACTGATTGGGTAGATTCCAGCGCGTCAACTGCCTAAGGTGATTAGTCCCGTACGTGTAGTGGACGTTTTTATTGCGGGAGTTAACGGTGATCTTCCCCCTCTAGTTGGCGAGATCTGTCGCAGACCTACGTCGGCTTGCGAGGATTTTCTTCAACCAGGTATCTCTCACCAATGGGTCACCACCCCAGCCGGGACAATCTCTAAGCTCCGGAATGGTCTCCCGGCGTGTGTGGTAGTGTAGTGGATGTGAGTGTAAGAGTATGTATGTAAGCGGGGAGGATAAGACTAAGAAGAGGAAGAAAAGATCGCGAGAGGTCCGTGGCCCGTTTCTTAGAATACTGTTCCGGCTTTCGCGTGGCGTCGATCGGAGAAACCACGGAAAACTACCGATCAGTGCAGTTGACCACTAGAATTTTCCTCCAGACAGTGGCTGAATTCGACCTTTCTGACTCACTAGTGTTGAAACTCCTGCCAAGGATGCGAGCCCTAGGACTTCCCGATGAGACTCGCTGCAGTGGCCAGGGACGAGGTAAGGCATTGGAGTTACGAGTAGGAATGTGATATTTCTCAGTGTTTCTATACATCGATGAGCAAAATTAAAATACCGATGTTAATAAAGCGTGTGTTTTTAAACATCGATTTAAAAAAATGGATTAGTGAGAAGATTGAAGATTCACGTGGGGTGGGATTTAATTTAATATAATTAGGTGGCGTTTATTAATTTTTAATTGAGATTTAACTGCTGAAACGAAGTGAAAATATCATCAGGACAACTAAAAAAACTTGAATTATATGACTCGATAATTAAACAAATAATGTAGACTAGTTTATTGTCGAGAACTCGATTTTATTCATTTTTCATTCTTATCACTTTGGTCTAAACAATATTCAATTTAACGATATCTGAAAAATATTGTAGAATTTTGTTAGAAGGTACTTTTTTCAGTTAAAAAATATCAACAACGGAAAAACATTGAACACACAATATGGATGTTTAAATAAAAACAGATTTCATAAAAATAGGTGTTAAATTGATGATTTTATAAAAACATCGATGTTTTGAAAACATCGATGTCGCGACACTACGAGATAGAAGTTTGCGTCCCATGGACATCGTTCAGGGTTGTACAGGCCAAAGGAAAGGAAGAAAGAGAGAATGTAATTTAAAAAAGGTCTGCCACTGACAACAAGGATCCTAGACGGGAAACTTCCAGAATTTAAGATTATTTTTTCAGTTAATAAAATGACAATGTTTTGCATTTAATTTAACATAAACGTGATACGTTTCCTTAAGCCATTTGCTGGTAAAACTTAAGGAAGCCGCTTCGTCCTTCACGCTTTCCTGTTACCTAGGTAGTGAGGAAACGAAAGCGAGATAATTTTATTTGAGAAGAAAGTTCAAAATTGTGTGTGATAAACATCATCTTCACCTCATTGTTCTGCTTTTTTGAATGTGTTTGATGGAACTTTTATAAAATTTTCATCTGTTATGACTTTTTTACTTCAAATTTAGCCAGATCATAATCAGAAAACAATAAATTGAGAGTGTTTTTGGACGCACTTTGAACGTGAAAGTTCAAACTTCCATTTTTATGAGATCACTTGACTCAAAGCTTCTTCTATTTTACTTCAGCTTACTTTCCTGAAAAACAACATGGTGACTAAATCTTGTGACGTAATTTGTTTGTCACATTTAATCAAATCAATTCGTTTGAATTTCCTTCCAAAAATATTTCCTTTGAGCATTAGAAACAAGCGGATTCATAGTTAAAAACTAAAGTTGACCTATAGTTTGATGATTTACTCCATTTTGTGTTGTTTATTTAATTGCTAACATATAAAATAAACTTGATGCAAGAAATTTCGCTAGCACATATGCAAACGCATAGAACTTCTATTTGCATAATATTTTTATGAAATGTGCGTTCAATATAATTAATTGAAATAAAGTTTCTATATCCGTTAATTCAAACATCTAGGTTTTTAATCCCATATTTTATTTTATTTCTTTTTATATTTATTCAATTTGATACATTATTCAATGTCACGTAAAGTGTCAAGAGTAGAGGTTCTCTTTATGAACGTTTTATGACTGACTCACAAATTGTTATACGACATTTTAATAGTAAGATCTGCAGAATTGTAGTGTAATTTGTATATCATTTCCCCCTATTAGTCTATTTCTTATTGAACATGCTTCACTTTCTTTGTTTTATTATCTAACCCTTTCATCGCAATTTCCACGCTTGGGGAACCCGTGGATGTGCAGCTCGTTTATGTTTTCCAATTCACCGCCCCCAGAGCACCTGTCTAAAAGAGATACGTGAAGCTTTTCTCTGCTCGTTCTTCTTTGCTGCACATTCTGGTAAATCGCCGCTCAGATTCACATGCTCATTTGCGCCCGCATTTGCACTTTCAATGAAAAGTCAAGAGAGGCACAGCTTACGGTCAACATCCTTACTCCTTTATGGTTGTACCACACATTTTCATCTGCTTATAGCGTTTGGAAAGTAGAGTATGGAATTGTAAAACGTTTTTGATTTTAAATTTCTGTTATGATGTGAATAGAAACGTAGTGTAAAAAATTGAGTCATTGAGGGATATAGATTTTGTCAGGGTCCCTGAACTAAAGAACGTGTTGTTTTTTTGTTGTTTTTTTTCAATTTCCGTCCGCTCGCACGCTTTTCTCACGTCTCTCTGTGAACAACAGTGTCTGTTCCTTCTAACTTCCTTACACACACTTACACATTCATGCATTACACTACCACATGTCGAGAGGCCAGTCTTGAGCTTAGAGCTTGTCCCGGCTGGGGCGGTGCTTCGCTGGTGGGAGATACCTGGTTGAGGAAAATGCTCGTAAGCCGACGTAGGTCGGCGACGGATCTCGCCAGCCAGACGGCCAAAATGACCGCCATCTCCCGAGCAAAAAACATACACTTACGGGACTAATTACTTTAGCAGTTGGAGCAATGTCCAACACCTACTGGTTTGAAGACGGACGGTTGGTGCAGTAGAATGTAGTGCACTCGCAATTACTACCGCTGGGCTTGGGTCGAAACATTTCGTCGGGCGAACACGACCCCTCCCTCACCGTAACTTTAGAGATAAAGTAATTTTCGTCTTTACAATTTGTACGCAAAACGCTCAATAAAGTGGGAAAGCTGTAATATGAAGCTTGGAAGTGTAAAAGCAAAAAGTATTATTTCGCACCATCAACGATGTGCTTTATTATGATATTGTGATGTAATTGCAATGTCATAGTTTGAATTTTCTACTTAAAATACGAGCAAATAGAATTTCACACGTCTAATGCATAATATAAAAACTCAATCAATTTTAAAAAGGGATTATATTCGTTGGTAACGTTTATTTTTGGAAAAAAACGGATAAAATGTATTCAGTTGAAAGTAATTCACAAAGTTCCTTTCCTACACCTACCATATAATTCTGTGCTGAAAACTCGGATATCCGTGTCGAAAGATTTACGTTTGTTTTGATGTCCGTATAGTTAGCGTACCCATTTATCACAATATTTGAAAATTGTATCCATAATTTTGTTCATTAAGAGTATTTAACCCCAAAATTTAAATTTTCTACATCCCAACATCGAAATAGTATTCAAACAACTAAAATGGGGTCGCTTAACTTAACGTTAGTTAGCATATCCACCACAAGAAAAATGACTTATACTAAAACTAATGTACCAGACGTATGCCCGATTAAAGACTAATTTATACCATATTTAAATTTTGAAAATTTGTGCAAGCATCGAAAATATTTCAACACTTAAAAGTGGTACAGCTAAACTTAACTGTCAAATTGGACATAACCTATACAGGAAAACGCATGATACAGAAACTAAATTACCAGACGTTTGCCGAATTAAAGATAATTTAATACGCCAAATTAGAAAATTTTGAAAATTTGCACAACATACGAAATATTCAGCACTAAAAGTGGGTACGCTACCTACACGTCAATTAGCATACCTAATAAAGAAGCTGATACAGAAAACTAACATGTACCAGACGTTTTGCCCGAATTAAAGACTATTTATACAAATAAAATTTTGAAATTTGCACACATCGAATATTCAACACTAAAAGTGGTACGGCTACTGACAACGTCAAATTAGCTACCTATACCAAAGAAACGCGTACAGAAAAACTAAAATGTACAGACAGTTTGGCCCGAATTAAAAATGGATCCCAAATTCAAAAATTTTGAAGAATTTGCACAACATCTAATAGATCAACACTAAAGTGGGTACGCTACTACACGTCAGAAATAAACCATACCTAAACAGAAACAACGATTGGATACAGAAAAAACTAAATGTTACCAGACGTTTGACCCCGAATTAAGACTAATTTATAGCGCTAGTTTTAGAATTTTGCGTGACGTTAATTCATAAACAAAGAAAATTATTGAAAATCAGTTATTACTATAAATTGCAATACCAGGGGATCAGTTTAATGCAACTCCAGCGAAAGAGCGAACCCTTCCTGAATTTGTTATGAAGTATAATGTGACAGGGATATATTTTATGTAACAGATAGCTAGCGCCAGAGTTGTTCCAATTGGAAGCGAAGGACGTTTTGAAAAAAAATATTAAGCTCTTACAATTAATGGACATCTCACTACATAACACGTTTGAGGAAGTAATTTCCTCTACCATATTGAACATGATTTATTCATTTTCTGATTCACGGTCCATTTTTTCTGCATTACCATAACTTTCTCAATACTATGCATTTTTCTCGTATGGCTTTATTGGTACGAACACGAGAAATAATATTCCGTTTGAATACTAGATTTCCAATCGCAGTTTCTCCGTAGTATCCAGTATCACAATTTATCATTGAAGACAAAGTATTGTTCACATTACCATAATTTTTTTAAAAAACAACGATCAATCCGCGAATCACATGCCTGGACCCGCTTATTGTAGGTTTCTAACGGCAATATGAAGTTGGAATTATTGGATATGATGTGACCAATAACTAAACAACATAATCGTAAGTACTTTACGAATTAAAATCAAATCTCAAGAAGAAGAAAAAAATGTAAGTCACTCTCTTTTAAAGTTTTGCTTTGGTGTAGAAATTACAAGCTGACGGATATGTGCGTTTGTTCCAGTGTAAATCCTGTAAATCAGAATGAATCGAATAGCCGTGAGAACATTGCAAAGTTTTGATTTGTTTTGAACTAAAGTCATTGACTTGAGGGGTATGTATGTGTCCGTATGCATGTTACTAGTGTGTATGACTGAACTTCACTAAGATTGGTTGAAAGCGGATATTTCATTACTAGTTCCTAATATACTAGTCATGGAAACACATTTTCAAGCAATTGTTCTTGTTAACATGAACATACTATGATATGCACATAGCTCATTTCAACTTTAATATTTATAAATGTGTCGAATACAAAACTCAACCCTGTGATGTGTATTATTTACAGTTTAAGCAAAAAATTCCTGATTAGTTCTTAAGTCGTATGTCATAAACTCGCAATGACATTTGTACCAAAGTCCAACGATTATTTGCACTTTTGATATCTGTAAATACATCTTTTCCTGCATTTCCCAAATCAATATTTATGCGTCAGCAAATAAAAAAATAGAAACGTTTTTTGTAATTCTTAAATATTTAATACATTTTTCATATTTCTCACAACTTTTAACAAATCGTGATTGCCAGGATTAAAAATAACCGTTTATGTTTGAAGAAGTACGCCAACATTTCCAAAACGGAGGTTACTAAAACGTGAACAGCAGATTCTGCTCCGGCAATCATTCCATTCACAAGCTTTAGCGAAACCTGTCGTCTATACAAAAAATACACAGGGCCTCCAACGACGATTAGCTCGCAGCGCAAGGTAGGCTTCGGAAAACCCCCAGAGAAAAGCTTCAGCATGAAAGACGCTCCATGAAACGCGGGCTCGCCGCCTATGTTTTGGATTTCCTGGAGCATATTTAAAGAACAAAATTAAAGTACTATTGAGAGCAAAAAAAAGGTAATTACATGTATTATTTTTTTGAATCTTGTAGCTTCTTCGTTTTCTTATCATTAGGGGAACTAACTTGATATCAACTTAGTCAAATGTTTATAAACAGGATCAAATGAAAGAGCGGCATTTTTTTGTTCTAACAAGTTACAACAAAAAAGCCGATATTTGAGTTAAATGTCAATATTTTTTTTTTAAAACTTCGCTTGTTGTAACTTAACTGAGTTCCTGACAAGGCGTCCTTTATTATCATCATGAGTACCTACGCCGCTCCTCTTCGACTTTGCTGCAAAGAAAGAGGGAGCGTTAAATAACAAATTATATTAACAAACAAACGTATGGAGGAAGCGGCGCATTAGTCGGCAACCTAAGATTATATGTAAACTTTATTGGTAAACACCAATTTTAGAGATAACAAATGCTTAAATACAATTTCGTAGCTGTAACCACTTTAGTGTTGAAATATTTCGATGTTGCGCAAATTTCAATTTTTAAATTTGGTAGTTAGTCTTTAATTCGGGCAAAACGTCTGGTACATTTAGTTTTCTGTATCTGCGTTTTTCTTGATAGGTATTGCCTATTTGACGTTTAAGGTAGCGTACCCACCTTTAGTGTTGAATATTTCATGTTGCACACAATTTTCATTTTGGTGTTGGGTATAATTGTTCTTAATTCGGCAAACGTCTGGTACATTTAGTTTTCTTTGTATTCATGCGTTTTTCTGTATAGTATGCAATTTGACGTTAAGGTAGCGTACCACTTAGTGTTGAATATTTCGATGTTGCACAAAATTTCAAAAATTTCTAATTTGGTATAAATTAGTCTTTAATTCGGCATACGCTGGTACATTTATTTTTATGTATATGCATTTTTTTTGTGTGGGTATGCTAACTTAACGTTAAGTTAGCTACCCACTTTAGTGTTAAATATTCCATGTTGACAATTTTCAAAATTTTTGAATTTGGTATAATTAGTCTTTAATTCCAGGGAACTTCTGTTAATTTAGTTTTTCTGTATCATGGTTTTTTCTTGTGTGGTATGCTAAACTTAACGTTTAAGTTAGGTCCACTTTTAGTGTTGAAATATTTCGATGTTGGGATTAGTAGAAATTTTAAATTTGGGTATAAATTAGTCTTTAATTACAAAATTGGGATATTTTCATATTGTTAAATGGTACGCTCACTATCGGACATTTTGTTTTGCAATGGTTAAAGTTCATGTAAGTTGCCGACCTAACGTTTATTCAAAGACACTAGTGAGTGGATTTTATGGCATGAAAATTACTATTGCACCGAACGAACTTGCAATTATTAAAACTAGGTCGCGGTAGTATTAACTTCCGCATTTAGTTGACTGGACTTCTTCCATTGTTTCTTGATTTTACTTGCTGGTAAGTAGTCAGAGGAAGGTACCGGAATAGACTTTATGATCAGCTGACTGACTAACATCTTTAGTATGAGATTGAAATGATAATATATAATATAATAAATTTATATTATTGTTATTATATTTCACCGTATTATTAAATATCATTAATTATTATCAATTTTATTTAGGGTGCGGGTTCAAAAAATCTACCACTTATAAATGGTTGATCACAACGTGGTTTGAAATTGACGTATTGTCAGGAGTGTAGAGAACTACGGTAAATGATTTGTGCACTCAATCATTTATGGAGGTTACTGTAAATAATGGAGTTTCTGTAATATATAGCATGATTCCTCAAAATTGGAAAGAGGCAGTCGTAGTGCCGATTCACAAGGGAGGAGACAGAAGAATTGTTAACAATTACAGGCCTATAAGTTTGACATCAGTCGTATGAAACAGAATGGACACGTAATCGCGGAGTATATTAGACGAGTTTGGATAAATGATTGGCTATTTCAACAACACGGTTTTCGTCCTGGGTATTCGTGCGACAGCCAAACAATTGCTTTTGTCAGGACATAGCAGATTCATTTAGACGATGGGAGTAGGGTCGACGCAAATAATATTAGATTTTTCTAAGGCATTTGATCTCGTTCACATGGGCTTTAATTTTCCATTGTCAGAACACGGAATAGATCATCGAATATTCCTGTGATAAAAGAATTTCTTACGGGGCGCACTCAAACAGAATAGGAGACAATAATTCATCGAAAGCGATGTAACCTCGGGGTCCCCCAGGGAGTGTGTTAGGGCCTTTGCTATTCTTAGGCGTTTATTAATGACATTGCAACTGATTAAAATCAAAAGTTAGACTATTCCCGACGCTGCATAATATATAGGAGTATTGGCTCGTCTGAGGACGAAAATGTTTTACAGAGTGATCTTAACTGTTTATGGAACTGGGCGTGCAGAAATAAGATGGATTAAATCCCGGAAAAGAGTAAATTATTTGCTTTACCAAGTCCCGCTCGAACATACGCTCCAGTTATGATTAGGAACTAACGTTCCTATACATATACCACGTGTAAAAACTGTAAGTATTTGGGTTTGGTCCTGCGAAGCGACTTAGGTTGGTCGATCATATTAACAATACGGGTTAAAAATCCTGGGAGAGTGCTGCACTTTGTAATGCGTTTCTAAAATGTAGTCCAAATGCGATCCCTAGCATATACTACACTTGTACGCCCAATATTAGAATACGGAGCGGCATGCTGGGACCGTACAGAAAAGGGCAAATACGAAGCGTTAGATAAAATTCAAAAACGGGTCTCAAAGTTTGTAATCACGGTGCGTTGGTGACGAACGAGAAGAATGGGAGTCCTTATCAAAGAGAAGGGAACGGCGCGTTTATGCGTAATGTATAGACATACAGAGGGCAGCATGGAGCGATATCGGTAAAAGATTACAGAATCAGTTATAATAAAGCAGAGGAGACCATCCTTGGAAATACGATGTAGAAAGCAAGAACTGAGTTAGGCAAGTTCTCCTTTGTGAATCGCACTATAGTAGATTGGAATAAACTACCTGCAGAAGCACTAGAGGCTCTTCCTTCCAATGTAGCCAAATTTTAAAATATGCTTCATTCCATCTAGAGCATCTCGATACTCGACTGAAGAAATTTATCTTATTATTAATTTATATTATTATTATTTATTTTATTATTTATTATATTATTATTATTATTATATTATTATTATTTATTATTATTATTATTGATATTTATTATATTATTTGTCATAATTATTATCGTCATGATCCTTATACAGTGAAGTGATGTGAAGTGTAATGTAGTGTAGTGTAGTGGGGAAGGGAGTGTAGGGTAGTGAAGGGGTAGTGCCAGTCTAGTGTATGTTGTGTAGTGTAGGAAATGTTATGTAAACTAGAAGTGAATTTAGAGTTAGCTAGAAATAAATTGAAATATTATATCGACCCCCTATTTAATAGTAACCCAATTGTAATTGTTTTAAAATGTTTCTAGTAATTCTAATTTTAATTGTTATCATGTTGGCCACCGAGCATTAGCTCAAAGCGAACTTTAATAAATCTATCTATCTTCTATCTTCCCACTGTTAACACAATCTGCAGCATTCCCCTTCATTGTCACCAAGTCTAATTTGTTTGTTCCGGGTTAACTTGAATTTTTGAGGCATTTCCTAGTAAGAGTTCTTCAATCCATCGATTGAGAGCTATGACGATTCGTATAAAAGACATGATTGTGCCCACAGCTCTCGTATTTAATACGAATGTCACAAATCGGTTACATATTCGTGATACAAGTTACATTTTGAAAAGAAAACGTGTTTCATTTGCTCAACAAATTTGGCAACACTGCGCGTCTGCGACCGTAGCGCTCCCCGCGCAGCTAGGACCGGTCGGCAGCGCTCGCCGACGGTGGATGACCTCGCACAACGCTTGGCAGGCCTCCGCAGCGCCGCCGCCGCCGCCGCCCCGCCGTGACCGTCGGCCGTGACCTAGGCCGCACCGAGAGGCAGACACGCGAGGCTGCGCCTGCGACTACGTCGCAAAATGGCGCAGCAGCCATTTGTTTCTCTACGCGAACGTCCTTGTGCTGCATTCCCGCACATGCGTTAAATTCCCTCATGAAATGTTGGCTTCTTGAGAATATTTGTCTGACGTTTTATACTGGATTTTGGTGTTTGGAAGAAAGAATTGACTCGCACGGGTGATAATGGCGCTTAAACTTCTGTATAGTGTTATATTATGTTTTAACTGGAGTTAAATACTTACTTGATGTATGAGTTCGAAGCAAATTGAGATACTACCTAGAATATGAAATATTGCGAACCGGCCATCCATGTGGCGAAGGAAATTAATTTTCAATGTAAGCGCACACATTTAAAGAAATTAGTTGTGTTATTTAATAGTAGAGGAATGTGGCGACGCTGTCACTGTAAACTGTTTTAAAAAGTTTCGTGTGTTTAAAATTTCTTTCATGCACAGATTTATTCAAATACATACTTTCAGTATAAGTCATTGGACTTACCAATGAATTGTAGAAGCTGTTCAAAAGTTCCCAACACGCAAAGGAATTTTGTTACCTACATACGAAATGTGCACTGTCTTACTGCATTTTAAAAGTTGTAATCACTATAACAAATACTTGCAGGTTGTGATGCTAATAGTTGAACTTTAGTACAGCTACATTTTTTAACTCTTGGTAATATGCACAAAAATGCACATTGTGATGTTTTTCAAACAAAAACGTACATTTGCATTAGCACAAACGCTTATCATTCACAATTAGTTTCGAAAATGCTGTCGCAACATCTTTACAACTACATTGATTCTTCCCAGGATTTCCTTAAACTTCCATATTTTTCTTCCCTAATTTTTCAAGAGATTTGAGAAAATTGACAAACTTAGTCTAATTTGTATTCACTTCTACTTCTGGATTGCTCTATTAATCTAGCGTTGCACGTAAATCAAACATTAAAAGGCGATTTTTTGTATGTTTATGTGAATAAGGTTTTACTTAATTTTAATAAACATTTGTATGGGACACATGCATTTGAAAATTGTTATTTGCACACTTTTGTACGAACGTAAAAGTGAGAAGTCTAACATAACGTTCAGTCATTCCCTAGCATTAATCACAGATTTTTCTCCGTATTCATTTCAAATTATTCAAGTTTAATAAGTTCTCAGGCATTACTGTTCGTAGTTGTTCGCAAATTTATTTTGAAAAATACGTTAATTCCAATCTAAATTCAAATCAATCTGCTACGCGATTTACTTTGGAATTCAATTGTTCACTTAAAGATGTCAACAGTAGTATTGCCAAAGTCATGAAAGTAAATTATGGCGTATTTTGATGAAAATTTGTTTTGGTATTTGTTTAATCAGTGCCACCTACATGAATCAATGTAGGAGGCGTTGGTTTAATTACTGGCATCATCACTAACATCGCATCGCGAAAACATCGCACCGCGAAAATATACTTTTATAAACACTTATTTGAGTATTGAGGCCGGATCCGAAAACAAATAATCAGTTGTTTATCAGGTGAGCGAGGCGCGTCGATTGGTGCACGGGAACGTCTCGATTGGTGCACCGGAAGAGGTCTAACCGCTGGTGGCGGAAGCTCACACATCCGCACACGTGCACTCGAATACTGGATACTGATAACGCTGATGCCCAAGAAAACTGACATTTGGATTGAAAACTGTTTATTCTTAAAAGTGACGTCCATTCGGTGGCCAAAGCCAAGAACCTATTTTCCGGCTATGTACATAAATATCTTCGTAAAATTATAACGAGTAAAAAATATATTTGTTATTTATTTCAAAAATGATGAGTTTGTTCGTGAATTTCTTTTCTTGTGCATCAATGATTATGGCCTCAATAAATACGCTGTTACTGTCGATATCACAGGAAAAAATTGCACGGATAATATTGTTCATCTGAGTTTTGAGGGCGAAATGAGTTTTTCTATAAGTTAAACGATCTGATTCTTATTGTCGTCCGTGAAGATAAAACCCTTTTTTTATATTTTATTTTCACAAAAATAGTAAATATGAAATTGTTGTTTAATAAATTTTCATCATAAATTTGGTGTTTGGCAGTTTATAATGTATCTATGAGAGATTTTGCGAGTAAAGACGTAGTGAGAAGAAAATACAAAACTTTTAAAAAAACTTTTACAATATTGATACTAGAACGTCGAAGATACACATATATTGGCGATTATAAACATCAGGGTTTGCTTCCACTTTTTAAAATATCAAAACTATGAATCAGAATATTTTGCGCTCACAATCGTTTCTTTTGCATTTTTGGTACATCAGTAATTCTCCGTCATCTCAGCACTTCAAGAACTGTTCTTGAGAGTGGGTGTATAGGCCAGGTTCTAAAATGAGGAAAGCGTCGTTCCTGGAGCTACTATAAATGTGTTTCATCGCTGCCAGCGTTGCGAACGAATCATGAACGCGGTCGTTTATGGGCAAAGTGCCTTCTAACTGAGAATAATGGCCGCCTGTGGTCCTTGGAGCTCGCGTTTTCTTTCACTTCGTGGCGGCGACTTGCTGTCGGATAGCGCTGCCCTGGTCGAATGCTGCGTTGCCAATGGTGGCGTCGCATCGATGAAGTGATCCAGGCCGCGCGTTAAATGACAGCGATGCTTTGGGTTTCCAACGGGGTCTCTATCAGCTCCTTCGACGTCGAAGAAATTTTAAATTATGATGATGAAGATGATGATGATGTCCATGAAGTGTCGATAGCCGAATATGTTACGGTCTTCAGACAGGAATAAACAGGATCAAGACGCAATTGATTAGAATAAAAACTAGGGAAATTGATAATTAATTGTTTTTTATGTAAAACCTCAAAACTTATAACTCACAAATTTGTCTACCATTTCGAAATCACGTCATTTTCATTAATGAAAATCGATCTTTTGAGCAATTAGAATATGAAATTCTGTTTTGATAACTTTTGTATGCCTTTTTAATTAAAAATGATATTATTATTATTTTTGAAAAACGTTTATTCGTATTTTTATTTGTAAGTCATTTAGGATCAATTATGTATGTTTAGATTACGTTGTATGCTGAACATTACTGGCAAAACGTGAAGGTGGTGATGAAGCAAACCATTCTTTTAAAAGGGATCGATGCAAGACAAGTATATGTTACTAGTATACATACTAATATCATTCGGGATAGTTTTCGCCACATCCCTTCCCTTCTCTTCCCTTCCCTTAACTTTTTTCCATGTCTCGTCCACGAAATTCCACGTCCATTTATTTTTCATTTGAGCTTTTACAGCCGTCAGCAATTAACATAATCCACAGAGTTCAGGGGCCACTTGCCTGAGCCAGTGATTCTCAACTTACGTCATGATTCCCGCCGATGCATGTCGCTAACACTTCCTAATTGTACCGGGAGAAGTTGAAATAAAAAAAAACATTTAAAACTTTGAGTTAATAAAATACACTTACCCAATTTGTACAACATACATGATAATTTCAAGTTACATTAGTGCATTGTCAGGTTCGAGAAGCATAACTCAAGAAGTTAATGAAAATGCAGAAATTGATAAAAAGAAGCTGATTTCCCTTGCGAAAGCGCATTCTGTCGCACGCATCTTGTTGCCAATGCGCATAATGAATGTAAAACGGAAGAACATATGAGCAATTTCATGGTAATTAGCAATTTTAATGTTCTCCCAAAACTCAAGGATCGAAGAAATGGTCGTACGTTTGGTGCAGAACAGGCTTACCGGCAGCAAGTTAGCTTTTTCATAAAAAATATAAAAATATATTTTCCACATGAGTTTCGTTCGTTAAGTGTGAAGAGCAATGTCAAAAACGTCTCAGTGACTAAATGGTTTGGGGACGTTGCTTTAGGCACCGAGAAGTTATGTTAGTTCAAAAATATCATTACAACATGACCTCTTGCTTTATGTTACAAAAAAAATACGGGGCGAACTTACATGACTATAATAGGATAGGAACATAGTATGGTGCCTGTACTGTGGCTCTGTCAGAATCCCAGTGAATACTGCAACCGCACAACCAATCTTTTTTCTTAAAACTGGAGCTTATTCTTTATATTTTATTGTATCTTCCTTTTTAAAAAAATTTCATAGATTATTCCTAGTTTTAAATTTAGTTTCAAATCATTATAATGTATCGTAAACACTCCTAGGGAATGTCACCCTTCTAGTGACGCCGATAATTACATAGCCTGCGTATATCGCGCACTTTCAAACTTAATTTGCAAGCAGAAGAAATGACGTTTAAGGCCCCCTTTACCATTTTCAGTTAAGTTGTGTTAGTTTAGAAACAGCATATTTCAAAGAGATGCCTTTTTGTGAAGTGTTCATGTCTTGTTCGGAAGAGTTAATCTGAATTCTTTTTCAGTCTTCTGGTGCATCACTATGAATACTGAATATTATTCAAAGCTTTGTTCTATCAAAATTTGTGATGCACATTCCCCTAATACTGAATAGATACATTTAAATGTAATAAGATATTATTCAAAGGGTGCTTAAGATCGAATATTAAAGCACGACGTATAAATAAACACTGCCCAAATAGAAGGGCATATTCTTGATATTTCTTTTCCGTTTTACGCAATTTTGTTTCGAAAATAAAGAATAAAAATCATACTTCAATAAAAAAGAAGCACAAAAATTCAAAATTTTACTAAACACCCACGTTTATTGTAACGATTTTTACTGCGTTTCAAGAAATGGAAACACAAGTAACCTAAGAACGTTTTGACGGTCCACAAATCAGTGCGGAGCAGTTCATTTTCTGTCCAAAGACAATGTGCATTACTACACATACATACATACATACATATATATTGTACGACTGCACTTAAACCAACTGTATATAAAATATTATACGTTTCAACATTTGCATTTTTTCACACCACAAGTTGTTTTTCCCGTGCGTCTACTTGATTCCTAACAAGATTTATAGCTGCAATTAATAACCTGAAGTCTCATAAGATCATGTGTGAACATCATTTATTATTACACAAAAAATTAACATCCCAGCTAGATAAACATCAGCTTCTTACAGCAATACAGACCCAACTCGCCAACGTGTGAGGAGGTTGTGCAGGTTAATCTATGAAACAAGGCCTGGGCACGGACTGCGCATCCAGCCAGTCGCTTAACAGGGACCAATTGCACGTGTCTAAGGAAAAAACCTCTCGATTCCATGAAAAAATTACCGTTAATTGAGATGACCGTAATGAAGATGATTGTTTCATTGTCTAGTATTGACTAAATATGTATCTTAACTTAACAAAAAATGGTTATTTTTATAATAACTATTATTATATACCTTTGCAGCGAATGCCGAATGAAGTGTTGGGTGATGATAAGGGAAAGGTCTAGGCTAATGGTGTAAGGTGACAGGCGGGGTAGTGGCATTTTTGAACCATCCCAGCATTCGCCTTCTTCAGAGGGAAACTACGAACAACCACTTTCAAGATGGCTGGCCCGGGAGTCGAACACGGACTTCCCGCTTGCGAAGTCAGCGCGCTACTACTCTTTAGATGTGCACTTTTCTTGCAGACGAAGGACTTAAGCTAGTGGAGCTACAAATGGCACAATACTTCTCGTAGTAAAGGTTTCTCACTTCCTTGGTTTGGGCTAGCTTCATGGTCTCGCCCCCATCCTCTTGGCGACTGCCATCTACTGCCTTAAGTAGATTTTTTAATTTTTTTTCGATTTTTCTGTTTCTTAATGGTAGATTCGAAATATTACTTTTAAAATATAAAAGAAGAGTAAAATATTGTCCTGTATGGAAACTTTCGTTGAAAAATTTCTGGCCGTTCTTAAGTAAAACATCTTTCAAATTCTGGTGTAAATGCCAAATTTGAAGCTCTTATTCACAGGAATCTGTTTATTTTCAAATACCTTGAATTGAAGTCATTTGAAGAGCTTTCATTCCCAAATACAATAATGTATACAAATTTAAGTTGTGAAATGTAAACAAAATTAAAATTTCGTCATTTTTGCAAAAACAAAAGTGTGAAGCAAAATGGCGTGTATATCACCTTTTAGAGTACATTACCCTATCAAAACCCTACTATCCCTACCAAGAGTTAAAAGAAATAATTTGGAGACGTATCTGAGAAAATCTTGTTTTGTTATCTCTTAATATTGCACGTATCACATGAAAAATCGCGCGAAAGCTACCAAAGTTTCAAAAAATTTCAATGAAATTAAACTAAGAACTAATTACGGCCAACCAATGTTATTTGAAGAAAAAATCTCTCTCTTTAATTTAGTAGTTGTAGGAAGACGCCGAAAATATTTAAACTTTCAATATCCATTTGGAAAGAAATCGTACGTATGTTTTAGGCCGTAGTTGAGTTTACAGACGGACAGACAAGGACACGTTTTGAAAATAAGAACAATTTTTTCGATGTCAAGGGACCCCAAAACTAGTATTTCGGTTTAAATTTCGAAATCTATTTTCCGCAACATTACATAACTTTATTAATACTCCGTATGTACGTACGTACGAGAAAGTAACTAGTAGTGCTACAGAATGGCACAGACTTTCCCGTAGTTATTACTATTTCTTTTATTCTCGGCTATCTATTCGGCCTTGGCACATAATTTCGCCAGCTGTCATCTATCACGGCCCAAAGTATTTTTTTCTTAATTTTTTGGTTTTCTAATAGTAGAACAGAAATATTATTGTCAGAATATTAAAAACCAGTAAAACCTCGTCCTAAACAGCAATTTTCTATGAAACATTTAAAACCGTTTTTAAGAAAATGACGTTTGAGCGCTAATAAAAATTCGAAATTATCATCGAAAATATTTGAGATTTGAAGACCTTCATTAGAAGTTATTTGAATTCACAAATAACTATAATAGGGTTTACTAATTGCCGGAAATGTGTATTAAATGGTATGAAAGATCTTAAAAAAAACATTTGTGTAATTCTTGAGGAAAAAAATATAAATCTATAACCGTACGAAAAGTTTGAAGAAAAATTTGGAGTCGTTTATCAGAAAATGGCTTTTGAGCGTTTTTTCTGAAAATGCATCATTTTCAGCTAGTTTTCACAGAAAATGGTTATTTTCGAGAAACTTTATCTGAATTATTTAAAGCACATGTTCTTATAAATATAATAATGTGAAAAAATTGCTGCTAATGTAAATGTTAACAACGTGAGAGACAAGTCAAAAATTACATTTTTGTAATTTTTGAAAAAACAAAAAAATAGAGCAATATGACGTTTATGTCATCTTATAGAGTAAATTTGACATTATCCTTACCAAAAGTTTAAAGAAACATTTTGGAGCCCTTTTTGGGGAAATCTTGGTTTTGTATTTATTAAAATTGCTCTTATTACACGCAATATTGCGCGAAGACTACTAAAATTTTCACAGAAATGGTTGAATGTTTGAGAATCTTCTTATGACAATATTTAAACGTCTTGTACTCGTAAATATAATCATGTGAACAAATCGCGGTTAATTTAAATATAAACGATGTGCGAGAAGTCAAAAAATTACATTTTTCTAATTTTTGTAAAAATAAAAGAATACAGCAAACTCGTGTTTTAGTCATCACATAGAATACATTTAGTACTAGCCCTACTAAAAGTTGAAAGATAAAATTTGGAGCCGTTTTTGAGAAAATTTTGAAAATGTTTGGGGGGCTTCATGTAAGAACCTTCGTTAAAATCGCCGTGCTTCGAGTCAAGCCAGGTCGACCGGGGAATATCCATTTAGAAAAACTCCTACGTATGGTTTACGCACTAGTGGTCTTCGCAGACGGACGAAAAATTTGAAGAAAAAAAGCAACAACAAGTTTTCAAATCAAACGACTTCAAAACATGTATTTCCATTGAAATCTGGAAACCGATTTTCCGCAGCATTACATAACTTTTCCTGTACTACGTTTATTACTCTGTACATACGTATGTATAAGGAAAAGTAATAAGAAGCGGTAGTCGCCAAGAAAAGAATGCAATTACTTCTATGAGACAAAATTGGCAATGGTGCAATAGAGTTTATCGTGAAGCAATCTTGCTGAACTCAGAACCTGAGGTATCCAATTTACATGTCATGAAGTGATAAACAAGTCATGAGAACGGGATATTTTAATTTTTTCTACCTTTATGACGTCAACAAAGAAGTAATTGCAAATCATACAACGTAATTTCATTCGTTGCGAAGGGTATAAGTACATACAATTCATAGTGAACAACTTTTGAAGACTAATGTTTTAAGAAAAGTACCATTTTTCTTATTATAGTTAGAAATACGTTTTTCAAAATATGAATAATATTACCTGTTTACTATAAATGTAGGATACGCAAACGGTACATGAAACATTTTCGTTTCAGATCAGGTCGCGATCAAGCAGGATCGCTCAGAATTCGTTTTCCGTTTGATGGTTATTTCATTTTTCTAGTTGTGCAGGTCTGGTGGGGAGGCTGACAGCCAAGCCATTGCCACCTACCTGAAAGAGAATCAATCGTTTTTGAAAATTGGTTCGCAAATCAGTAATGATATTTACGGGGTAATTCTAACAATTTCACTATTTTATAAAAATGTAGTGATGACAATAGAAAGAGATTAGAAGTCTGCAGCTGCTGTTTTTCATTTAAGCTTAATATCACGAAATTTGCTTGAGTTGATATCTCAAACATGTTTTTAAAGAAAACCTTTAGTGCTTTAATTCTAAAGATTTTTGCAATTTTCTAAATGTAGCAGATTTTAATTAAAATCGTAATTATACATTACTTAAAAATGCTCTTTCTGATATTCGAGTAAAAAGGAGTCTAAATAATCTCCGAGACGACACGGATATCTTTACCAAGTTTGAGTTGAAAAGCCTCCAATCTGAGAGAGTTATGCGTGACATTCCATCCATCTGGATAATGACTTACCGAGTTTCGGGTACCAAAACACCTTTACTTTTTATTGATACGTTATAGACTGTTAATGCCTTCGATACGGAGTTCGAAATACGATGCATAACTTATCTGGATGGAGAGGTCCGTGGTTACGAGGAAATTATGAAAGGGAAATATGAAAAGAAACCGAGTCAACTTCTAGTTAATTAGTAAATAAGTAAATATGATTCACTACAATTAGGTACAAAATTAAATCATGTACGTACCACGGGCATTCACTGGCTCTTATGACCACGGGCGACAAAAAACCCTTGGGGCGAAGGCTCTCGGCCGTCCTGTCTCACTCGATCATTAGAACCCTTAGAAGACCCTCGGTGCATAAATAAAAATTGTCTCCTTTTCACATGCACCAGCCCTTTCGAACAAACCGTATTCCTGATGTGTGTGCAGCGTTGTGGCTCAAAAGAACCTTAAACACTGATTTTATGACCAAAAGTTCGTGATCCTATTGCTCTGGTGATTCCAATACTCCCCCCTATTCCATATTACAGGAAGAAAAAGTAAAAAAACACAGTATAAAGGAACGGGGCATAATAATGTCGATTCCGCGTAAATTCGTGTTTAAAATATATTGTTATAAGTTATTTTACTACAGTTTTGTTGAAGAACTTTTCTTTTCCCCTATCTTCAGTACGTAACAAAAAATAATAATTTTACAATACACTATGCAAATACAATACACAAGTGAAATGTGTCACCATCTTCATCTGGAAGAGAAATCTTTTTTGAAAATATTGTTTTTACATTATATTATATTGAAAATATTAATATAATTACCACAGACAATCATTGTTTTCTTAGCTGCCTGAACGGGAAGCGCCACTGTTTACGCCACTTCGCTTGCTTTTGATAGCTAGGGATTGCTCATTAGTCAAAGAGTCAACATCAGATTTTCTTTCGGGGAAAGGAAAATTCACTGTCGCGTCCTTGTTGTTTTCCCATTCTCGTCACCGGTCGTAGAAGCAATTAGAACCGCTGTCAAAAGCGCCAGGCACAACAGGAAATCGTCGCAGGTGCATTCTCTAAAATAGATAGCGAGGAATTATCTTGCCTCTGCAGGCATTTCATGAACACAACTCGGCACTAATATCTTTTATGCTATGCATGTAGTGTGCTTTCCAGGGTTGGGTGATAGGGTTAATATATTATATAGTTGTAGTTTTCGTTAAAAATTCGGGTGTTCGATAAAAAAGTCCTTTCTACATCTCCGAAAAAAGGATATACGGGTCAACTGTTTCGTTAGTTATTTTAGTCCCATTGATCCTTTGTGTTTACAGATAGAATCGTCTAAACATGATTTCTTCATTACCATTTGGCAAATGTTTGCAGAACAAGGTTCACTAGAAATCTACTCTAACTGCTAGAGCATCAGATGGTGCACAATATTACCCACTTCTTACATACCTTCTATTCGTTTTTAATGGCGTGAAAGAAAAACAAAAAAATAATACCAGCTCCCTAAGATGGATCGATAATATACGTAGGTACACTACTGTGGTTTAGTTTAGACAACTCGTCCAAGTACTAATAAACAGGTAGTGCTGAACAATTACTTCAAGAGCTACAGTAGACTTTCTATGCGTATTCAGAAGCTAATGAAGTGGACTGGTAATGAGTATAATAAAAGTTGCAAATGCTTAGTCCGTGATCACACCATGGCTTATGATTCATAAAGGACAAAAATTGTAAAACCCTCTACGTAAATACTGTAACACTAGTCCTGCTTATTAAAGTGACTTCTATTCATTAAACTAGTGTCAAAAGTATTATATCCGGCTTGAAAGAACCGAAGCTTTTCCATAGAAATACTTGAATGGTCCAATTTAGGTGACGGTTAAAATTCGTCAACCTTCCCTTATTTGATATGATTTTACGCCTATCATGTAATTATAATGGCCCAAAAGCTGCAAAATAGTATCAAGTTTAAACTGATACCTCGTCGTCATTTTGGCTGTAAATGGGATCGCAAAATGTGCAGAAACATTTCTTCATAGTATTGAAAATACTTTAGAAAGCAATTTGGTCGCGACGTGTACTTGTTTAAGCCTTACGCGTGTTTTACAAAGTGGAAATGGTGAATGAAACGGAACGTTCATGGCATTGTGTGTGGAACTGATGGAATTTAAAGATGGCAACACCTTTGATATTCTCATCAGATGCTTCGAGAGTTAGTTGTCGCTACTCTGAAGGGTACTTTCTCCCAGGAGTTCGCGTTTCTCCATTTAAGACTTCAGTAGTGCATTGATTTGGCGTGTACATCATTGTCACAGCACACAGTGTTGACGACTTTCTCCTAGAGGAAGTGCAAATGCTTCCCTACATGTTGTTAGAGCGTGTTTTCAATGCTATGTCTATGGATGTTGCACGAAATCCCCTTTGTTACATTGCGTCATTACTCTTACTACCCATACGTCTTCAAAATTTTCCTCTAACATTCTTCTCCTTATAATTTCACTATGCACCTCTTCTATTTAAAAGTTTTCAAGAATCCGGTAGTGCTGATATTTTTGTTCTGACTAAAATTCTAGGAAAACGTGCCTCGTGAGAAATCGTCTGCTTTTCTGTGTTCAGTGACAGTTGTAAATGGTGATGCCGCAAGGGTGAAAATTAAATTTAGTTCAGGGAATATGAATAATGATATTAATAAATCATTGCTACTTTAATAATCTTGATTTATAATATCAATTTTTGTATGAAGTGTTCATTCATACTTTACAATGTAGTTTGTTAGTATCATATGAGACCTTTCATTTTATTATAACTCCAGGTCTGAATGTTGAAAATTTCAGCTTAGCAACCAAACTACATGAAACCAAACGATATATCAGATGTAGTTTGTAAATTTAGTAATCCTCTATATTTTCTCTCTGGAACTTAATACCAGGGAATTCACAAAAGGCATGATTTAATATCTCAGTCTCAAATTGTTACTGCAGAGTAACTGACTCATTTCAACGAGGTAAAATACTAGATTTGAAAATTACTCTTTTTAAACATTTCAACTTTAAACGTAGTGCCAGAGACATATAACAAAGAACAAACATATTTCCTGGCCTAAATTACTTCGTAGTACCTGATTGGGCAACACCATAACTGCAAAAGAAATAATCACAGAGTATTTTACTGCACAAGTTTAAGGCAGCGTAAAGCTGTTACTTGCAATACACAATGTGTCTCTGAGTCAACATAGTACGTGTGGAATATACTAAAATGCTATCAGACGACTTCATCTAACGATATCATTTTTGACGAAATTGCAGAGCCTGAATACATCGTTTCACATTTTATTTGTATTTGTTTATGTATCTGATTTGACATAAAAGTTAACACCATCTTATCATCTAAATATTTTATTGTAAACTAGTACACCCGGCAATGCTTCGCTATTGCAATGTATTACACTTGACAAGCTACTGTTCACATGGTTGTTAATCACGTTTTACGCTACGTCCTGCAAATCTTTCAATAGATTAAAGACTTTCTCGCGAGTGGGAGTTTGTTTTATGTCCTGGTTTAGACACGGTTGTCAAGTATCCTATTGTTAAAACGTTCTCCCTCAAGTTTGGGCATGCATTCGCTATGACACTGTCTTGAAGAAATTTGATTTACCTGTCCAAAATACCGTTGAAGTAATAATTCCGGCCTATATTTCATAATCGCAGGGGCAGAATATGCAGCGAAGACGCTCTTGTTACTTGAAGGTGCGGCAAGTTGCGTGGAGTTTCTGGTCAGGGGCGTTTGAGTCAGCATGAACACAATAAACAACGCCTCTATGCGTCGATGTACGGTAAACATGCGCATATTACCATTGTACACAGCCTATATTATTTGCGCAAGTCCAGGCAATAACCTGACAAAGTTTCATTGCAATGGGATGAACGGTCCGGCAGCGCATAAAATACGAACAAACAAAATTTTATTTTTTAAATATATTGGATAAAGACAATACTTATATCCATTATTATTTTGTTCCTAAAAGAATTAAAAATGTATAAGTGTAAACACTATTTTTATCCTATTCACAAAACCATGGGTAAACATGCAGAAAAAATGAAGGCTCACGGTATTAACGGTAAAATCATGCAAAAGAAAAAGAAAAAAACTAAAAATATTTGCTTGAAAATGGGGTTCATTTGCAATGTGGGGTTCGTGTGCATGGCATATGTCCAACGCTATTTCTAGCAGCGCCCGTTCCCACGATTTTACAAACGGCAGCAGATGTGAAATTTATTTCCGAAGGAGAAATTCCTTCTTAAATTTTGAATAAGTAACGCCGTGAAATAAAAGAATGGAACTAATACCCTTTCAAGAGAAGAATTGAAAAAAAGTGGTCTAAAAGAGGATAAGTTTCAGCAAATCGTATTTTTTTTAAGTAAGTTTTATGAAGTACTTTATAGCTTCCGTTATAAACTTATTACTGATCTTTTCCTCGAACAAGTGGCATATTTAATGCACAATGACAGATTAAACTCTGAGAGTCATGCCATAATTTCCAATAACACTATACATTAAAAAACAATTGCGAATTCAAGAGAACAAAGGTTTTCCCTGTTAGGGTACCGTCATAATAACAGACGTCGCTTTACACAAAATAAAGTACACATTCAAACTCGAGTTGCAAGTTCATTCTTCAATATACTCTAAGTAAACCTAGTACGTTCAATACCTTTCTGTAAGCATGCCATTACGAGTGCATTGCCTTGACTTCGTTTGCGGCCCAACCAGCCACCTCCTTTCTCCCGGGAGCAGCAAGCATTCTCTTCGGGCGACGTTAATCGCGCGTAAAGATACTCGTTCATAAAAGATATCCCTAAATTAAAGTGCTAAAGCAAAGTAGGGAGCCCACTCATTATCTCATTGTTTAGAAATTAAAGCAGAAACTAATTTCAGGAATAAATCTGCGTATTCTCTACGCCAATGGGAACTTTTCTCAGTAAAAACGACACATTTTCAGACTCACAACACGATTTAAAAAATAAAAATCTAAGGAAACTGCCACAACCCACGGAAGAACAGTTCTGTTGGCCGATGACACGAATGTTCTTTGCAAAAACGAAACAATTTATGGTACAATTTCGGAATAACAAATTGTAATAACAAATTAATAGTTAACAAAGGAAAACAGTATAAGATATTCAGTATTTTTTAAATAACCTAGTAAGGTGGTTAGAGGTACTATATATTAGTATACTTATATTGGTATAATTAATATGGGACTATGTGACAGTTGTGTGTGTGTGTCGGGGAAGAATAACTATTATTTATGTCCTTTTGAATTTGAACTTGGCGTAGCTTACCATATTCCTTAAGTGGCGCAGTGGTCGACTAAGGACCGGCGAAAGCAGTTGGAATTGTTAGGGAGAGATAGATTGGGATTTAGAGAAATAGTTGGTTAAGTTAAATTTTCAGGATTTCGGCTATGTAGAGTAAATAGATTGAAAATTTTATAAAAGGATAAGATATGGTTTATTTATTTTGAAGGTTGGCACAAGTCGGTGAATGAACTTAGAGAAGTGGTTAGTTAGATAGGCGTTAATGTGTCGTTTGGGTCATCTACTTCTGTTACAGGTTTTTATACAAAAGTCTGTCCTTAGACTAAATCTTTTTTGAAGCACATGATGAATTGGCGCTAATGACGAGTAAGTTGATAAAAATGAATAAAATCGGCTCTATTGGGTACGGCAGGGAAACATATTATTGTATTGTACATATTATCTGTTTCGACGTTTAATTTGAAGTGTCGAGATATATAGGATTACGAGTGGGCGGATTCAGTTGAGAATTCTTTTTCACATCTCCTCCGTCAGCCTGCTCTCGATGGACGCTGCTACGTTGCGGTGGTATTGGTTGAACATGATGCGGCTGCTCCAGCCTCGGACTATAGTGCGGATGGACATAGGGACTATTATTCTGTGTGGGGCAAGCTCATTGGCATGTATTGTTTTAATCACAAAAAAATAATTAGACTATAAGCAAAAATTTGGGAAGAATTATGTTCTTGAAAGTAATTGATTAAAAATCAGTCCATCGACATGCGAGATTACCTGAAGGTCTGGCTCTTTTCACTTAGTAGCTCATTGGAGTCTTTATTCCTTTTTAAGGCAGTACTATGCTGTTTATTTACGAACGCTTGTCAGGGTTTGTCTAATTCAAAACGAACTGGTAATTACGTTAACGTTGCGAGAAATATTTATTTTTAAAACTTTTTCATGCACATACAACATCTTTGATCACTATAATGATTACAACATCAGTTGTATCTAGGCATTCATTCGCAAGTCACTTAGATCATTAATACAGTACTCACTACCCTCAGTAGTATATCACTTATAATGGCACACCTATACGCTTACTATTACAACACACTTTTTTGCCAGTGATGGTAATTTTTATTTTTCTACATAAGTCGGAATACGAGTGTCTTCTTGGACACCCAAATCTTATAGTTGATAAAGTAAAATAGGTCGTGGTTCTGCTGGGAAAAACTGCTTTTCTAATATCAATATAGAATTGGCTACACTGATTATCAAAAAGAAAAATAATAGTTGTATTTTAACCATAACAGTGCATTGGATAAGTGTTTACGTTTTTAACGCTTTGCTAACTGATAGTAAAACAACGTTTTTAGGAAACAGTTTTTCAACGTAAATTATAGTAAAAACAAATATTGATTAGGAGTACTTAAAAGTTTATGATTGCTAACACACTAGAAGACTAGATTATCTTAGCTTTGTATAATTTGCGGTGAATTAATGTATTCATTTGACTCAACGGCATGTAAGACTTAGTGAGTTCCGAAAATAATTTTTATAGACTAAAATTGGCTGGTGATCTTGTTAACGACTTTTTTCTGTTAAGTAAGACAAACTATACTACAGTCTCTTGCTGCGTCCTGGACAGTCGGCATTGGAGCCTGGTGTAGACTCTTTCAACTAAAGCAGTTAAGGTATTGATTTGCGAAGAGTATTTCCCTGCATTAATGGACCTCCAATAACCTTACAATGCTCGTCCAGCACTGTGATAAGTAAACAATTGTTTTGGACAGGGAAGTCTTAGCAAGTATTACGGGCGTAATAGTACATTTTCCATCGGGGAATGGGCCTCATTATCATAACTCATAAAAGGGAAAGGCATGTATACATATTTGAAGAAGGGAAGAAAGGTTTAGTACATCAGGCTGTATTTTTCACTTATCATATAAACTTCGGTACATAGTAAAAATAACAAATGTTTTCACAAAATTGATATAGTTTACGATAGCTCCTATATCATCACATATTTGATGAATGTTTATATATTTTTAGTTCCTATAGTAATATTTTTCTCATGTCGTAAAGGGTTGTGTTAATTCACATCATTATATATTTATATTCTACGATTTTTTCGTAAGTTCAAAAAATAAATAATAAATAGTAACAAATTCACTATTTGGGTTTTCTCTATAAAGAGAATGATAGTCCTAGGTGATAAAAAAGGTTAATTAATGAACAGGGGATAAACGAGAAAATTAGCAATTTGGAGAATGGTACATAATATCGCCAAATTAAGTAATCAATAACGAGTAATCTCATCTACAACTTCTGTTAGGAGGTAGATACTACTATAAAATACATGTTTCACCCAGATCGCAATCCATGTGTATTTATTAATTGTTTTCAGAACCTATGAACTACGCTATGAATTATTTTGGTTTGCAGCAATATAAAACAATAAAACTAACAAATATGAGCTATACTATCATGCTTGGCATAATATCGAGACAAGGGACTCAGGTTTTCCAATCACTGCGGCTCTTATGCTGAAGGCACTTTGAGCGGACTATTTTTCTAATCTGAGCCTGGTCACAACTTCGTTTATTACAGAAGAGACAAAGTGTTTGATGTTCTTGTCACGTAGCGGGCAGGAGTTTTTTTCAGAAACTAGAGATGGCTGTGTATGGAGACATCCCTTGGGCTCGTATTCAGTTCTGCTAATTCTCCATTGGGGAGAATAGTTATTCCAGCGGCGAATGGTTCTGAAACCAACAGATTTTCATTTGCTCATCCTAGCGTATAAGGGCTAAGTTTTATCGGGACTTTTTCTTGGTAAACATTGATTGGACTGGGTAAGGGGATATTGCACGAGCGTGAAAATACCGTATCACGTATTAATCCAGTTTATCAAACTCATCTATTGAATATAGCATCAAAATTTGCGGCGGTCTTGTATGAAAGGGAATTAAGGGACTCGGGAAAGAGAAACTCTCCGCGGAATTACGTCGACTTTGTAGATTTATTGTCATTCATTAATTATCACAAATACTACCTTGATCTGAATCGGAGATAGTTGGAGGGGATGAACTAGGACCTATGGCTATCTTTGGATGTTACTATTTTCCTTTAATTTGAATTTCAATAGGATCTGTAGTGCTCGTATTTAGTTCTGTACAACTTACAATCCTCAAAAATTCTCGAATTGTCTTGATTTTCTTCATAAAATACTAAGGTTCGCAAGTTTTTTTTATATGTACTTTACGTATGGTTGTGTTCAGGCCAAGATTCTGTTTGAGAAATTAACAGATTAACAAATGAGGCGGTTTGTTATACGGTGGCAATTATCCAGTATATTTCAAAACACACGTTTTTAGTGTATTCAATAAATACTGAAACTTATTTCTTATCATATTCTTACGGTATTCGTTGTATTATCACCATTATAATCATATGGATTGCCATGACCTTACGGGAATGCACTTAACTAATTAACTGCTACTCAACATGTGCACTTACAATTTCTTCCGTTAATCATTCTTATCATTCTGAATTGCGTTGGAGGTTGTGTGATTAGTTGGAAATGGAAGATTACTTTGGAGCAACAAGTGAGTATAACGCATAGAACGCGGAGGCGTTGAATCGCGTTATGAAAGGTTGTAGCGACAAATTTTAGCTTCCGTCAGTCGTATTCATCGGGCTAAGATTATTTGCGGGTCATAAAGCAGGATGAAGCCTAACCTACTTTTTTTATATAGGGATAACAAATGTACTACATGCAGAGTGCTCGGATGAATTTATCATTAAGGGATACAGATCTTATCAACTGAATTATTCGAATAATAATATATTGTAGGGATAAGCTGAGGGATTGTTTTTTATTTTCTTCATATTAATGTGAATAAACTTTTTCGTTGGAAATAATACATCAATAGAGTGACTGACAGATTTTATAAATTTACCGGTAAGATTTCATAATTGGTGTGTTAAATTGTTCGGAGAGGGAGGGCGGTTTATTTAAAGCATGGGAATAATTAAGAGATTCAAATAACCAGGAAAGTGATAGTGAAATATTATTATTCATGTTAACATAATGTACACGAAAAATAAAAACAGTGTTTACGCATAAATAGACTGTTTCGCTCATAGACAATTGTACTATATACTGATTAAGGAACTACGACATAGGATACGAGGGAATCAGAGAAAGCATTGCGGCGGGTTCGTAGCCCCAAACGAAAAGTTATAGAAGCAGCGGGCCTCACCACGTTTCTTTGTTGTCGAGAGTGTAGCAAAGGGACGAAGAGGCATGCTGAATAAGCTAAAAGCGAGCCCGGTCGACAAACACGAGGGTTCGCCGATCGATGGTCGATGGGGCGCGCTGTTGGTGAGCAGCAAGGCTTGACTGAGACTGTGACGGAATCAGAGAGGGATTGCTTGCTCGGTAGATAAATAAAGTGAGCGCGGGTATCACTCGAAAGTGGTTCGTACGGCCACTGCAGATCAGATTGAATAGCGGTCATGTTGTTGTCTTTATAGTGCGGGCATGAGAAATTGGGTGTTTTGTTTCACCAGAAATGGTTACCTATTAGTCAGTCCCTGGGGCTCGCTTGAGGCATCGCTGAAGACGTCGATCATGGCAATTCAAACAATGGGAGAGGGAAATGATCGGCATTTATATTCTTGGCAGGTTAGGGGTCTGCAAAAGTTTATCTGCATTACTCTGCATATTGCTAGATAGTCTATTATTCTTTTATTTATATTAAACAGAGGTAGGTTAAGATTATAATAGTAAAAAATTATTATTCGTAGAGTTGGGTAGTAATTGATTTTTACAACATTTATTAATCATCTCTGATGTAAATACTATTCTTTAACAACTATAAAATATCATTTTTTTAATTATTGGTTTATGATTGGAAGCATATTTTTTTTAATGGTTTCGTTTGTTTAAAAATCTCAATATAATTGAATATCATTGCTTATTAATTAGTTAACTTTTGCTGGCTTAGAGGTTGTCTTTATCTAATTGGTCTGGAGAAGTTTCGCATGACTAAATTAGTATATTGACACCATGTAAGAACTTAATGTGGTGCGTGGAAGACGGTTTTAGATGCAACAGGTGAATAATAAAGTAGAGAAAATGCTATTCTGACTATATGCAGTTGAGCAATAAATTTTAGATACGACCAGAATACCCCACGCTTACACACTTTCTCAAGGCTTACGGCGGTTACTATTGAATTATGTGAATCGTAAGATAAGAATTCTGATAAGATAGGCTAGACATTGTTTTAAATATTTTTATATCATATACTTATGTGACATAAATTAGAAAGAAAAACATTTCAGTTTGTAGCGACTTTGTTTTTTTTAGAACAAGATGTGTTGTGATTGCAGTAATTTACTTTTTTTAAAACATTATTATTCATATTTATTTATACTACGTTGTGGGCAACATAATATTTATTGATTCAATGATATACGTTTCTGATGTTACGAGATTTTTTCAAAGAGTCCAATAATCTTTGAATGATAAATTATAGAATTTAAAATGATGGAATAGGTTTATATGAACATTAGAATGGTTAAGTTGTTAAATTTTTGAAAATTTTTTTGTGTATATAGTATCGCGGTTACACTCGGGGGTTGAGAAGCTGGGTCGAACTTTTTTTTAATAGATTTACAAAATACGTTTGGAACACACTTTTTTATGACTGTTTTATAACCTTTTTTTGTTCTATTAGTTACTCCAAACACGATTATAAATTTCTATTTGGTTAGACTCTTTAAATTTCTTGTCATCGACAGATATACGTTATTAATGTTGTTGTTTATCTGGTCTGATATCAATGTAGTATTGATAACCTGTATACTTTTATCGCTATTCCTAATTAAAGAGATTTTATTCTTTTATTTTGTGTTTAATCTTTTTTTCCGTTCTTTATGTTCACTGTAGAATAAAAAAACCTGGTACATATGTTAACCGCTTTGCGAAGAAGAACTATTGATACGATCACACACGTGTTTATTAATCATCGGATTTTGACGAATTTTCATAAGTGTCATTTAAGCCATGAGAAACCTGTGTTCGTTATGTATTGAGGTAGATTTGTGAAATAGATGAACAAAGGACAGGTGTTTTCGGGTAGGACAGTTTACCGCTATTTGTGGAACATCCGTAGGTGAAACAGACACGGAGGAGCACGAAGGGTTGATTCGTTGAGTTGAGTTCTTTCAAGTAAGGAGACTCGTTCTCTCGGAGATAAGGCGAGTTGCGTTTCCGCCTGGGTGGAGTGGAGAGGAAAAATTATGTGTAGATTGGGGGTTGTTCGGCACCGATCAGGTAATTTTTTGGCCTTTGGTAGAAGCTAGCTTTATTAAACGCGCGACGGTGATGGGTTGAAGTGGCGGTTAGGATGAAGGTTGATATAGAAACGGGGTGTAAGGGTTATGACGGTTGAGACATGTAGGACTGGGACGGAATAGCAATAGGGTGACTGAGTACGACGCTTAGGGACGGAACTCAATCGGCGACGAGTGGAGGAATTCAAAAGCATAACGGTTAATAGCAAGCGTTATCAGAATCGTAATTGATTTATTACATTTTAGTGATTTCCCGCGGATGTACATACCAGCAGCTCTTACGGCTCATATTTATGTTTCCCGTAAATGATGAAGATGATGTTTTTGCTTCTCTTTTTTAGATATACATTCGGAGATTCGCTGATTTGATCTTGCTTTTTTCTCCAATTCTGCAAAACGGCAGGTGGATGTGCGGATAATCGAGGCGCGACATTACTGCGTTTAGTCTAGTGGGATCATCTGATCATATATCGCAACGGGCGCGCAGGTATCATCTACATAACGAGCCAAACACGCCCAGTATTTCTGGGACAGTTTCTAGAGTTCTAATTATCGACTCCACAGAGTGGGCGGTCATCCCTCCCCGGTAAAAATTATCTAAAATCGATCACGGCCATAGTGAATAGTAGAAGTGATATCGCGCATTGGTTACTGTAATATTAAACAAAAATTACCATTTTATTTTGTCAACTGTTGTGTTGTAAGTGGTAATAGGGAGATGTGGTTACGGACAAGGAATTGTAGGAAAGAGCAGTTCAGGTAGGGACAATATTGGCATCGGTCTGTTCAGAGTTCTGATGACGCGGATTTCTTCACTCGCATTCAATAACTCAAATGAATAACTTTTACCTCGATCACAGTGAAGCCGGTTCCGCATAAGATTATCTTGGGTCGGGCGTCCAAGTCAGCCGACAGATACTGGGCGACGCCCTATGCTGCTGGTTGTGCGCAAGTTTCTGCGAAAAGCTCATTCTCGACTTCACGCGGGGACTGCGCGATTGACTCTTTTCCTGAACTCTCGGTCCAGAAGCAGTCTCAATTGTTCATATTTTTGTAAGCCTATCCGCGGTGGGGGCTGTAACACCTTTTGTTTTGATGATGACGGGTGGAGACCAGGGACGGGGAATGGAATCAGGTGGCGGGCAGACTTTTGCGTGTTGTGGGGGGGCGAGCAGAGTCGGTTGTCGGGCTCTGTGCGGCGCAGTGAGTGGCAGTGGTGTATTTGTGGCGTAGAGGCGGGGAGAATGATGGGTGGTGGAAATCCTCGGCAATTAGCCGATGGCGGGAGAGCGAGCCAGTGGCATATTCCCGTTCGGAAGAGCCACGTCCTGGTGAGGGGCGGGCCTGGCGTACTCTATCCCTCCCCGTTACCGTTCTCGCGGCAAAGAGCACGCGGGTGGCAGCAGCACTCGCTTTCTTTGATTACTGTTGCGCGCCTATACGTAACGCAAGGCGGCGAGCGGCGCAGGCGAGTCGGGTTCGCGAGTGAGCAAAGCGCACTCTTTTTTCATGTCGTAGGAGTGGAATTTTTAGCGTACAGGTGCCTCAACGAGGGAATAACATCGATGTTAGCAATAGACTTTTCCCATAAGATGTTTCCAAAATTTAAACATCGATGTTAACAGAAATACATCGGCTAAAACACCACCCGGATGTTTTCTTCGACGGCTCCGCCGTGTTATAGTAAACTCTTAACATTAAGAGGTTGGTTTGTTTGAACCTGATTGTGGGTTTCGTTTCAGTATTAACTTTTAGTCTGTTGGCGAATAAGTGGTAAAAGAGGGAAAAGGAAAATTGTTGTGGGCAAGAGGCTCGAGACGAACGCTTCTCGACTAACGGGATTTTTGGCTTCAAAGAGGTCGGATCGTTAATTCTGAGCGAAGTAAACATTAATTTGTTATTAGAAAGCATATTGTGGAGATGCACACGGGCTTATAGACGATTGTGGCTCTTCTTATCAGAGGGTCGATGACGTGGTTAGTGCACAAACTAGCGCGGTCTTTTGGTCTCAATGGCAGTTTGAACGACAAATTTCTCGGTATACTTATTCTTGATTATTCTCTTGCTTAGACAGTATTGTTGATCTTTGGGGTGGGATAATTTTATTGCACAAACAAAAACGTTGTAGAAAAGGATAGATAAAAAGGAAAACTATGATGCCTACAAAACATCGCATTGCTGGTGTTAATACAATTTGAGTTGATCTTATTAAAGAAGTTTTGGAAAATCCGGTTCTTATTGCGTATTTGTTCTCCATTTAACCTTCTATTTCCACCTAAGCAATGCCTTGTGGGGGCGGCAGACGCGAAGTGGGAAAGTTGGGGTCCCTCAGGGAGGGCATTCGCCACTCGCGTTGTACTGGGTCGCATTCGCCGTCTTCATGGTGCTCTCGTCCTAAACAGTTCGAGGCGGATCAGGCGTCATAGGTAAGAGAATAAGAGCGGTTGCGGCTTAGTTTCACACGGTTAAGCAATAATAAATAAGATTAAAAAATGACCTGGTAATCTGCTATGAGGATTCACTTAATCGAACAGTGTATACTTTGATCTTTGATGATCTATTACAAACGCGCGTTTACTTATTACGAAGTGACCATTTTAGACCTCAAGTAAATGGTAGATATGCACCGGTTGATTTCTAGCGCCTTCTACTGAATCAGCATATTCTTTTTTTAATAATAACATATTTTTTTCTTATATGGTCGCCTGTTGTTATCAGCTTGAGTCATTTGGGGTATCCTTATCCGCATTGCGAATCTATCATTTATAATGTCTGATTATTGTACACACGACCTGTATATTTTGGTTTGTTCCTACACATGGTGGTCGGGAAAATTTTACTTCAACCGTTTGATTATTCACAATGTTCTTAATTTATTTTGGAATCATAATATTAATCTCGTTGAATTTAAGGTGGGATTATTACACTGACAACAATTACCTGGGAATTTATTTTAATCTTCTGATTTTTTTAGTTCCACTTAAAGTCTTTATGGATATATTTGTTTTGCTTTCTATTACATTTATTTGGTTATAAGTAAAGTTTAATCCACGGTAATTTGCTGGTTATGTTTAATTTAACATCTATTTGGCAGGTAAATAATTCTGAATGTGAATTTTAAGCTCTCTTTGTTTTTGTCAGGGTAGGAATGATAAGCTATTGGCCCCTGTATTTCATTTTCAGTAGTTTCTTTATTTGGGTTCTTGACTCTTTCTGCATACTAAACTAGGTACCAATGTATATCTATAGTCCGTAATAACATTACTTAATTCATAAGGGGTTTTTATATGTTCAAATAGTACCGCCGTTTTTTGGATACCCATTTTATAACAAAAAACTATACAGGCAGATTATAGAGCAGTATGTGTATTTAAAACTGATAGGTTAGAAAGTTTTATTTATCAGATCTTTCTCTTGCCACACTGAATGGAACTCGAAAAAAGTATTTTAGGAATATTCCTTTCACTGCTTTCTATCGGGTCTATTCTCAAGGACAGTACTATCTATAAACATATAAGGAAAATGATAGAGTGTCCTCTTCAAGTTCTTTTTAAAGCATATAATCATTTTTCTTTGTGATGGAGAAATTGTAAGAATCCTTAAGAAAACGCTTGTATCATATCATTTCGCGAGTGCTAGAGTTTTCTATTCTTTCACTGATTTCCATCGAAGTTCATGAGGTGTCCATCCAAATCAATAAGTTCTTTTCGAGCCACTGAAATAAAAACACTTCTTCTGTATTTGTCGGCAGAAAGATAAAGACCCATTTGTTTGCGAGTAATAAAACTCATAATGTGAATATTTGGTTCGTCTCTTATATAGGATATATTATTTTGCATCTCTTTTGACATGCTTATCAAGTATTGCACACTCTAAATAATTTTAATATTGAGTCTCGTTCTATTTTTTTAATGTTATGATAAATAAGGATGTTTGCCTGGTATCAATAATTTTATTATGGCTTAATGATGTTTTACGATCAGCATAGATAAAGCTGAGTTCTTATTCTATATATCAAGAAGACATAAAAATTTCGATATAGTTAGTTATTGGTATTTTATGTAAAAGCCAATTGGACAAGGGGTAATTTAGACATTGGTTTAACAGGTAATCAGTTAATTTTTAACATCAATAAATATATTATACCTAGGATGTCTGACAATTAGCATGGGAAGGCTTTGCGTAAACATGTTCAATGAAACTGAGGTCGCTAATCGCGTTTTTTTTGCTCATCGCATCATGGCTATTCATTGGGTTAAATATAATTATCAGAGTTGTTACTATATTTAAGTTATACTTCGCTTATAGCGATAATGAGAAGATTTTTTTTTTCTGCATAGCGTCGGTAAGATTTAAGAAGTGGGAGGTATTATGTAAATAGCTTTTCGTTTGAATGAGCTTTTGGTAGGGACAATTAATATGTGAAATTCAATCTTGTAGCGGATTACATAATAAACTGTTTTTGGCATATGTCATTCGCTCATAGTGGTTTGGTAGGTGCATAATGCTTTTTCAGCGTTGTAAACGTTCACCTGGGAATGTAATATAACAATTTATTCTCTCTCGGTCTTTATGGACGCAACTAAATATAAGGTTGGTTGGCCATTCCACTAAAGTGTCAGTTATTAAACTTTTCTTTGGATTTACCCTTTTTAACGAGCACGCATTAGGCTGCGAACTTTTTTGTTTCAAATGGTTAGCATGGTATCCCTTCTTAATTTGCTTGTTTTAGATGACTTTGGAAATCGTTACTTTAGATGTTTGCCGGGCTCATGGAAATTAATATTACTTTTCTACTCATATAGGATTAATAACAATTGCGTAATTGTTATTTAATCGCTTGGGATGTTTTGTTTTGCCAAAACGGAGATTTGATTTGTCATTGATCTTTGTTTCTTATCTAATAAAGTTTCTGAAAATTATATGGAAGAAAGATACATAATTAATTGTAACATAGTAATATGGCAAAGTTCTATTTGTTCTTTTTAGGCGGTCTATTCTCTTTTAGTGTGGTAATTTTTGCAATATTAATGTATAGGATTTTTTGGAATATAATCCATTTCTGATATATGAGGTCGTTCTACTTGTTCAGTATAGTTCAAAAGCATAAAGCGGCTGATATTTATAGAAAGTGTTGTTGTACTCAAACAATTTTTGTGTGAAAAGAATAATAGAAATATTCAACTCTACTTGGCGTTTTCATTCTCTTGAGTCTGAGTACCACTTAGCTGACACTAGCTGACGCGAAAATGATTATAAATCTCACCACACATAACAATGCAAACAATAAAGTTAATGAACGCAATTCGCTGGAAAGGAGTAAATACGCGTTGGGCTTCGCTCACATTTCAGTCGGATTTCATTACCTTTGGTTATGCACGGACGCTGCTGTTCAACTTTTTAGACCCTGGATCTTTAATGAAGGCCCTTTCCATCT
>BOPP01000436.1:176694-218752 GCA_017312745.1 Gryllus bimaculatus
ATATATATATATATATATATATATATAATTTTCTTTAATTTGAACATGGCGTGCTTCCCATCTTTGGCGCGTGGTTCGACTAAGGACCGCGAGATGGAATGAGGGGTATGATTGAAAGAAGTGGAAGAAATTTAGATACGCATGAGTATAGATTGAAAATTTATAAGAAAGATATATTGTAATGAAGTAAGTGGTGTGAATAGAGAAGTGGTAGTAGTAGGCGTTAATTGTCGTTTCTCTGTTTACAGGTTGTTGCTATACAAAATGTTGTAAATAGTTTTTGTAAATGATAATGTAAATGACAGTTGATAAAAATGAATAAAACTCCACTCTGTTTACATGGAAACATATTTTAGCTAATTATTATCTTACGTTAATGAAGTTCATTATGTTAGGCGTTGAGAATTCTTTCAAATTCCGTCAGCCTCCATGCCGCTCGTTGCGTGTATTTTGCAAATGTGCATTCCCGCCTGAGATATGCCATAATATTCTGGGGAACTTCATCATGTAGTATCCAAAACTTTAGATTGCAAAAGAAAATTATTCGAATAATGAAAAAATGCCATCCGCGAGATTCCTGCAGGTCTCTCTTCATTGAGCTTACCATTGCCTTGCCTATTTATTTACAAAGCTGTAATTTTCATCAAAACTGAATTACGTAACGGCGAGAACATATTTTCATGCAATACTGATATTTATGATAACAACACACGTCGTACTACCATTCATCAAGTATCAGTATTAACAGCTCACTACCAGAAATCCACTTATAATACATATACGTTACTTTACAACACATTGCCAGATGACATTAAATATTTCAAGTCGGTACACAAATTTAAGTTAAAAGTAAAATCGTTTCTGCTGGAAAACTGTTTCTATACAATTAGACTACACTGATTATCAAAATGAAAAATAATGTTTATTTTAACAAAACAGTGATTGATAGTGAATTAGTTTACGTTTGTACTGTATAAAGTTTATAAAGACTTAATATGCTTGTAACAAATCATGTACTTTAGCTTCCGGGTCAATGAACCCCATTTCGATCTGGATTTCGCCGGTTTCCCTGATACATTGAGCAAATGCTGAGATGGCCCCTTGTTTTGCTTCTGAACGTAAATGTTGCATCATTATGCGCACGTTTTGTTGAACTATCCTTTTTATTGTAGTGGTAGGAGTAGAGGTAATGGCGAGCTACTATTTTGTTAGTAATGCAGAAAATAAAATCTTTAGTTCATTTACCGTTGGAAATGAGTTTACCATAATTTGGAAACAAAAATGTCTAGTTTTTCAAATGTCGCTACTGTCGCGCTTTTTAAATATTATTATTGTTATCATTATTTTAAATTGTTTTTTTAAACTTTTATTCCTTTTTCAACTATTTCTAGTTAAAATGATGGAAAATAATTCTGGAACTCAAGAAAACGTGCGTAGATTATCTTCTTCCCCATACCTCACGTACAGTTTTTTTTAATGTTTTTTGACTAAATAAATCTAATCTAAATCAAATCCAGTAAATTTGGCAACCTTGCACAACATTGGAAATGCGAAGTAATCGTCTCCAGAAATAAAGATCAACTTTGCAATTCAAGGATGTCATCTGGGATTAGGCAATCACCAGCGTGAAAGATGTTCCGAAGTCACCATCATCGTCTGGCGGTATGGTGTTTTCGGGATACCTATTCACATTTGGTGTACGTGAGTTATACCCATAGCATTTTACTCGTCCGAGCAAACCTCAGTCTCTTGAGTGAAGTCACAAGGTAATACTGTACGAACGATATCCTCCGGCGTCTGATTTTCTTAATGCTATAGGTACATAGTTGAACGTACCTTGATGTCTGCCTGCGTAAACCTTTACCGGGTACAGTTTCGTTAAACCTGTGGAGAGGATGTTGTTGAGCAAAGCCAGACATGCTATAAACCCGAACGTGCAAAACTGGGCATTTTCAGGCGATCTAGGGTTTTATTAGACAACACAAAACCCCAAAACTCAATTGCATAAATCTGGTAAAATTCCGGAACATGGTGGCCAATAGTGTGCTAGGGATGACCTGTGGTCTCTGCGTCAAACCTGGCGTATTAGATAATTGAATCGGGGATTTTAGTACGGAAATAAGTCCTGTAAAAAGAGTTGAAATATATTTTTCGTTATTATTAAAGATATAGATAAGTGAAACCTGAAACGTGACCAGCTTATACTATGAGTTGTTGCTAACTAAATATTGTTGCCAACTAAATATTCTAAAGTCAGTAAAATAGTAAGAAGTCCAGTACTAGTTTATGATTCTCACATAGAAGAACTAGAATTATCAGCTTGTAAACGCTGAAACGTTTCATGACAACGGCAGTAGACATTGAGGAAATTAGACTAAAATCTGGTGATCGAACGATTTTAAGAAGACAACTTAAGTCTCTTGCTCGTCCTGACAGTCCGCATTGGGAGTCTGGTGTGACTCTTTCCAACTAAAGCAGTTAAGGTATGATGGAGAATAATTCTGTTACCTCGTCACACGTGAGTACATATATTGAGCTTAGCAAGTACTCATTCAAGGGAATACTCATTCATACTCATAAAAGGGAAGGCACGTTCATATTTGAAGAAGGAAGAACGTTTGTTTCAGCTGTTCTTCCAATCAACGGATAGAAAATAACAGATGTTCAAAAATAGTATAGTGCATCCTATATCTACTAATATGAGTAATTTAGTAAGAATATTTTTCATGTCCGTAAAGCGCATTGTGTTAATTCACTTCATTATATATTTATTCTATGATTTTTTCGTAAGTCCAAAAATAAAAAAAAGTAAACAAATTCATAAATATTTTTTAAAGAAATGAAGTCCTAGGAGTAAAACGGTTCTATACATCACAGAAATGCAAATTTGGAATTACATATTCGCTCAAGCAATCAATAACGAGTAGTTCTACAACTTTTGGGTAGAATATACATGTCGCAGATGCCAACAGTGGATGTTATTAATTTTTTTCCGAACTATGAAACTATGAATTATTTCGATTTCCAAATCACAAATACAATTACAAATTGCGCATTTCATACTTGCAAACAGAGAATATAACCTCAAGTTCCAATCCTCGGCTTATATGGATCTGGGCCTCAACTAATGTCACTGCAGAGCAAAGGTTTGAGTTCTGTCAGTGGCAGGAGTTTCGACACTAGATAGTGTTGGGTCGGATTCAGCTGCCATCTGGAAAAGAATTCCAGCGGCCGAATGTTCTGACTTAACCATTAACCTAAGAAGATGAGAAAGGTGCTAAAACTGTATGGCATATTGAAACGGAATGTGAACACGTTTTTGCACCTGGTATATAGCTATACTTACGGAACTATTGACTTTAGGAATTGACACGCCCGGATTCACTAATCAGTCAATCAATCTATTGGCTATCACATCAAAATTGCGCGGCCTTGCATGAAGGGAAAACGGGAGAACCCTCACGGAAATTACCGTCGACTTATTTTGTCCACCACAAAATCCACATTGGTCGATCGGGACCTTTCTATCTTGGTACTCAAGGATACGAGGCGATTTAGCTGTCTACTACACCTCGAATTGTCTCTGATTTCTCGTAAATAACTAAAGTCGCAAGTTTTTATACAATCTTAATTGTCGGAAGACTGTGAGAATATAATAAAATGCGTTTGTACGCAATTCCAGTCATATCACACACGTTTTAGATTCATATCTGGAAACCTTCTTACAATTCTAAGTACAGTTTACACCATTTCCTTATTTCCATGAACACAACGCACTTAATTTCCTTATTTCCATGAACACAGCATACACTGCATAATTCCGTTCACATTCTTTCTTTAGAATGCGTGGTGGTGTGTGATTGAAATGGAGATTTCTTGAGAAAAGATAAGCTGAACGCGGGGGCGTGATACGTTAGAAGTTGTACAACAAATTACTTCCGTCATAATCGTAAGATTAAGCGGTCATGCAAGGTGCCTAACTACCTTTTTATAATAAAAATGAACAATGCGATGCATGAAATAAATTACAAACTGAATATTCATAAAAATATATTTAGGTAATGGCATGTTTATTTCAAATGTGAATAAACATGTTGAAATTACACTATGTAATGGTGACTGTTTCACAGATTTATAAATATAATAAATTGATGTGTTAAATTGTTCGGAGAAGCTAATTAAACATGGGAATTTAAGAATTCCAAAACCAGAATAACTGATAGTGACAAATTATTATCAGAACCTTGTAACCACATTTCTTACAAAATAGAGATGTTGCAGACTTTCTGAGACAACTACGACAAACGCGGAAACAGAGAAGATGCAGTTCGTGCCCCAAACGAGAGAAGCAGCGGCCTCACCACGTTCCTTGTGCTGTGTGCAAACGAAGCTGCTGAATAGCTCAAAACGAGCCCTTGCACACGCCGCAGATGGCGATGGGGGCGCCTGTTGTGAGCAGAGGCCGTCGTAGGCGGGGACTGACTGGACGGAACAGAGAGGACGCTGTGGTAGAAAAAAGTGAGCGCGGGATCACTCGAGGTGGGCGTAGGCTGCAGATCAGATGCTCATCGTGTTTTGGCGGAGGATGTGTTTGGTTTCCAAAATGGTTCCTAAGCATCCCTGGGGATTCTTGGGACCGCTGAGGTGATCCATGGCAAATTCAAAACAATGAGAAATGTATTTATAAGGTTAGGGTCTGCAAAAGTTTCTGCATTTCTGCAATTGTGAGCCATTTTCTTTATTACAAGAGGTAGGAAGAAATAGTAAAAATAATACGTAAGTTGATAGTAATATTAACTCCGGTGTATATATCTTTAAACATCAAAATATCATTTTAATATTTTATGATCACACGTATTTTAGGTCGTCATTGAAAACATTAAAATTAAATTTTGAATATTGCTATTATATAGTTGTGCAGAGTTATTTTATCTGAGAGTTGATGATCAAGTATTTGCCGTGACAAGGGTCCGTGGACAGAGGTTTAGAATGCAACGGTGAAAAAGAGAGAAAATGTTCTGCATGAGTTGAGATCAAGATAGCCAATACCCAGATCACCTTCAAGGTTCACGCAGGTTGCAGAATAGCTGATGTAGTGATATATCTGAATAGCTGACATTTCTAAAAATTTTCTTTTTGGACATAAATTAGAAGAAAACATTTCATGTAGGACTTTGTTTTTTTAACAAGAGTGTGGGCAGTATTATTTTTTTTTTAAATTTATCAATATTTTACTCACGTTGTGGCAACTCTATTTCTGGATGCCAACGATATACGATTTTTTCAAGAGACCAATAATATTTGAATGATAAAAAAATTAAAAAAAAGTTTTAATCAACAAAAGCGTAATTTATTTTTTGAAACTTTTGTGTTCTTTCCGATTCACTCAGGTGAGAACTTTTTTATAGATAAAAACGACTTTTTATGAATGTTTTATAACCTTTTTTGTTCTTATTAAGTACTCCAAAGTTCATAAAATTTCACTTGGACTTTTAAATCTACTTAATGGTTACGTATTAATGTAATTCGTTTTTGGTTGTTCATTGTTTGTTGCTATACCTTTTTGCTACAATATAAAGAGTTTTATTCTTTATTTGGTTCTTTTTCGTTTCTTCTATGCTGTGAATAAAAAAACTGGTACATGTACGTTGGAGAAAATATGTAATAACGTGTATTAATATGATTGACATAAGGTTCATTAGCATGAACGTGCTATGTTTGAGGGAGATGTGAATGTGAAAGGGTTTCTAGCAGGGACATCCGTAGGTGAAGAAAGGAGCAGAAGGGGAGCGGGAGTTGGCTTCAGTAAGGAGACTCCGATGAGGCGAGGCGTTCGCTGTGGAGTGGAGAGGAAATGTGAGAGGGGGGCGCACGATAGGTAATTTGTTTGTAGAAGTAGCTTTAAAAAACGGGACGGGATGGTTGAGGGCGAGGTGGGGCAAAACGGGGTGGGAAGGTTCGGACAGAGATGGGACGGAGTGGGTCGAGTACGACCGGGACGAAACTAATCGCGACGAGTGGAACCTCACGAAACGGTATGAAACGATTGATCGATTGATTATACAAGTGATTCCGGGCGCGACAGCTGCTAAGGTCATTAGTCCCGTAAGTGAGTGCTTTTTTTGCTCTGGAGTTGGCTGTGATCTCGCCCCGCTGGATGGCGAAATCAAGCGCCGACATACCGTCAGCTAGCGGGATTTTCACGAACCATGTCTCTCCCACTAACGGTCCACCGCCCCAGTCGGGACAAGTTCTAAGCTTCCGACCGGTCTCCCGGCCTATGTGACAGTGTCGCGCATGTTACTGCAAGTGTGTGTAAGGGGTGGGGAGAGGACAAGGAAGAGGAAGGATCATGGGCATCTGTGGCCCGGTTGTTAGAGTTCTGATCCGGCATTTCCACCGCACAAACCACATAAAACTACCGATCAGTGCAGCCGGCCGCTAGAATTCCCCAGTCAGCGACAGTACTCGACCTAGCCTTGTGGCAAGTGCCGAAAGTCCTGCCTCCGCCGGGACTCGAACTCCAGAACCTCTCGGTCAGAAGCACTGCAGTGATGTCATTTGAAGCCCCTTCCCGGTGGGATGAAACGCGATGAGCGGGGAGACGGACGGAATGGAACGGGGCGGGCGCGGGGGGGGGGGAGCAGAGCGTGCGCTTGCGGCGCAGTGAGTGGCAGTGGTTGTGGGCGTGGGCGGGGATCGTGGAAATCCGGGCGAGCGCGAGCGCGCGTGGCATTCCGCTGCGGGAGAGCGCCTGGGAGGGGGGGCGTCTTCCCCCTCCCCCCGACCCGCCGAGTGCAGCAGCACTCGCTTTCGATTACTTTCCGCCTTACGTAAGCAGCGGCAGGGCGCGGCGGTCGCGGTCGCGTGGCAAGCGCATCCTTTTCCACGTAGTGATGCGACATCGTCAACAAAACATCGATGTTAGCAAATTTTGATGTTCAAAATTATAACATCGATGTTAAAAATACATCGACTAAAAACCGATGTTTTCCGACTGGGTTAGTAACCTCTAACATTAAGTTGGTGTGCATTGTTCGTGATTATTAGTTCGCCGAATAAGGGTACAGAGGAAAGAAGGGGCAGACCCGACGCTCACAACGTATTTGTTGGCCAAATCTGAATTTGCGAAGTATGAAGAAGAAGGAAATGCAAGGGCATGGAGGTCCTCTCAGGCGATGACGGTAGTGCACAAACAGCGCTCCTTTGGCTCCAATGCGTGAAGAACATCCATTATTATTTCATATTCTCAATGTTACAGTATTGTGATCGTGGGAATTTTTCATTCACAAACAAAACACGGTAAAAGAAAAAAAACATTGATCACAAAACATCAGTGTTAATACATTGATGTTTAAAACACGTTTTGAAAACACGGACATCGATGTCTCATCCCTATTTCCACCTAAGCAATGCCCATTGTGCCGGGCGCCCGGCGCGGCGCATTCGCCGTCTCATGGTGCTCTCCTCCAAACAGCCTTCGAGGCGGATCAGGGCGCAAGGGACGAGAGCCGGTTGCGCTCAGTCATCACACGTAAGCAAAATAAAAGTTAAAAAATGTACGGTAATTGCTATGAGGAAATAATCGATGTATATTTGTTTTGACTCTATTACAAAACCGTTCACTTTTACAAGTGACATAGACTCCAAGTAAATGGTAGATATGACCGGTTGATTTTGCCCTAGAATCAGATTTCTTTTTTAAAAATATTTATTTTAGGTCGGTTGTTATCAGCTAGGTCATCGCTATCCTTATCCCAGCGATCCCTATCATTATACAATTGTACAAACAAACTGTATAATTTTGTTTGTTCCTACACATGTGGTCGAAAATTTTACTTCAACTTTGATTATTCACAATTTTATTTATTGGAATCATAATATTTTGTGGAATTTAAGGGAATAAATGACACATTTGAAATTTAACTTCTGAATTTTTAGTCAACTTTAAAGTCAGGAATATTTGATGCTACATTATTGAACACAAGTAATTAATCCAGGTAATTTTGCTGTTTTTCATAACATCTTAATTGGCAGTAAATAATTTCTGAAATTTGATTAGCCTCTTTGTTTGTGAAATGTACTATTCTGTATTTCATCACGAGCATGCTGCTCTTCCATCTAACTATACATGTAATTAGCCGTAATAACATATAAACATAAGTTTATATGTTCCTTAGTACGCGTTTTGTACCATTTTATAACAACTAAACAGGCAGAATGAGTATAAAAAATGATTTGACGTTTTTATCAGCTCCTTGCCAACAATATTCGAAAAAAAGTATTTTAGTAAAATTTTCACTTCTACATCTTCAACAGTATTATAAATTAATGTAGATGTATTTCATATAAGTATATCTTTCTTTGTGACTGAAGAATCTAAGAAAGTTAATATTCAATCGCCGAGTCAGTTTTATTCTTCAACAAGAAGTTAGTTCTCAAATATCTTGAGCCACTGAAATAAAAACATTTTCTGTAACAGAAAATCCATTTTTTGGTAATACTCATAATGTGAATATTTGGTTCGCATATAAACGAAATAATTGCTTCTTACATCAAGTCTTCCTCTAATATCTACTTGAGTCTCGTTTTTTTTAATGTTATGATAAATAAAGGATGTTGCCTGGTATCAATAATTTTATTAGGCTTATGATCGTTTCGATCGCGTAGCGAGCATCATCAGAGCTAAAATTCGATATAAATTATATTATAACATCAATTATAAACTTTTAGGTATCAGTTAATACAAATATTATTTACAGGATGTAGACATTGCATGGAAGATGCGTAAGTCAACTGGGTCGTACGCGTCTTGCATGCAATGCCTACATCCTGTAAATAATAAGTAGTTATTTCCCGCGAAAGAAGATTTTCTGAAGCGCATGTTTAGAGATTTATGTTGTGATGAGCATTAACAATATTGTGATTCATTGTGCATTATAACTGTTTTTGGATATGGTCATGTTTTAATGATAATGCTTTCAGCGTTGTAAACGTTCACCTGGGAATGTAATATAACAATTAATCTTCTTTATGGACGCACTAAAAAGGTGGTGGCCACTCAACGTAATTACCCTATCCATTTTGAACGAGAACGCATTACCTGCCTTTGTTCAAAAGGTAGCATGGTATCCCTTCTAATTCTCTTGAGTGCTTAAATGATTGTGAGCCCCATCATTTCTTCCTTTCTAGTAAATTAATAACAATTCCCGTAATTGTTATTTAAGCGTGTTTTGCAAACGGGTTTGTCATTGATGTTTTTTATCAGTTTTGAAATAAGAATAATAATTAATTGTAACATAGTAATATGCATCTATTTCTTTTTACTTCTACATCTCTTGTGTTAGCAAATATGTTGGTTTTATTATTCTGACAGAATGTTCTACAGATACAAACTAGCGCGATATGACATGTTGGTCTCAACATTTTTGAAAAGAATCAGAAATTTCGAACTCTACTGGCCGTTTTTCATCTCTAATGACAACAGCGACCGCTGACCGAATGAAACACACATAACAATGGCAAACAATAAAGTTAATGAACGCAATTCGCTGAGAAAGGAGTAAATACCGCTCGCACACGCGATATCCCCTTTCCTTTGCGAGACGCTGCCTGCAATTTGCCCGCGAGGAAAAGCGACTTCCGCAGTGGTTCACGGATTGCAGCTCAGGCGCGACGCAGAACGAGGGAAGTTGCAAATGCACAGGAGATGACCGCAGTGAACGTGGAAGCAAGGCCAATACCTCGGTAGGCAGGGCTGTGACATCCTGGCAACGTACTAAGCGGTAGACGCGAAAACGAACATTTTGCAGTAAAATTTGAAAGCAATACAGAATGTTCGATTCCGCAGATGACTCCAGCTGGAATAGAATATGTAGTACCGTCTAATGGAAACTGTAATCTGCGCGGATTCGTCCTCTTTCAAATATTTTGAATTGTAAACTTTTAAAGTCGTAAGTTTAATTCCATTCTCTACTCTAGATTCTCGGATGCTTTACATTTACACTAATTTAATGTCATTAATCTTTCATGTTCTTAATTACCCATTTTCTTTCATGTTACTGAGAGTGCAAACGAGACAAACTTTCATATGATGCATCGCTCGTGGGCTGCAAATAGTGGCACAACTAAAAAATACGTGTGTTGAAATAAATGAGATGTAAGTTTCACCCTCTATTGAAACTGAAAGATATGCTGCTGGAAGATAGACCAAACTGAAATTCTGGAAAGTGCATTATCTCAAAATTCGTATTTTTTAGTAGTGCAACTATTGCAACCCACGAGCGATGCATCATATGAAAGTTTGCCTCATTTTAATTAAATTGAATTGATGCCTTATTTTACGTGGCGAGACTCAGGCCATGAGGCCTGCTCTTCCGTCTGACCACGCAAATGTCACTACGATCCTTTTACCAACTAGCGGAGAAAGGAGGTATTTCTTGGGCGACGAATTGGCGATTTGAATTTAGCTCAGATGCATCATTTAGGCTTGAGAAACTTTTACATGCATGACATGGGACAGCCTGCTTTACTTCCCTTCCGAAGGAAGGCGTACGAAGGATTTTCTTTCGCCCTTAATCCACGGCTTCGATCGGATTTAAACCCGCCAACTTGGGTATAACAGTACAATAAGCTAACCATTACACCATCATTTGTGCTTTTAAGAAAGTGAGTCATAAAATCAGATTCATTTGCAGCGGAATCTATTCTGAAAAATCGATGGTGTTAGTACTCTGCCTTTGCTTGTTCCTTTATAATATAGGATTCTATAAAATGTGTTATTGTCGCTAATGTTGCATAAATGAAGGATTCTAGAGTATCTGTAGATTCAAAAAGTGTTGTTTTTATTTCAGATTCGAGAGCGATTTGTCCCGCTTGTAAAATAATGGCGGCACTCATTCCTCACAAAGGAAGAAAGCTTACCTGTAGTCTTATTGTATCCCAGTATAATTACCAGAGTGTGCCCTAATGAAAATGCCATCTGCGCTAATGAAAGACGAGCCACCCACGCATGCTCTTAAGCACAACATAGTTATCAACTGGATGTGCATGCATTCTTCTGCCGCTCGCAAAGTGCATTTGGCGAGATGAAAGCGCTGGCTTCCGCGGCGGGAGTCAACAGGTACTTGGCTGCCCGGCGTCCTAGGCACAGCTGTCAACGTTTTGGACGTCATGATGCGGCCTTCCTCTGGGCGAAATGCTACCAGGAAGTCACAGTATGACGGCCGGAACGTCGGCAACTATGTTTAGGACGCCGCATTTCCCGAGCAAGCAAGTTTTTGGTGCATTGTGTGGTCATTAGTTGCAGACAATTGCCGTCGGGGGGAAGGCCCGTGGTTGCGTCCCCTCGTTAGTATTATTTTTACCTTAAATTACTCATCCAATTAATATTTCAATATTGAGGAAGGTAAAAAATACTTAATACGATGAAATAAATAACGGTCCATTCTTACGCTCCTGTTCTCGTTTGATCTCTCGGAACAGTTACGAAGAAAGAGATCGTGGCTTCAGTGCGGAGTGTCGAAGGGGGCGTATAATCTAAGGCAAATTCGCCAATAAACAGAACAGATTTTTCTAACTTGCCGAACTAAGTAGCAAAGAGAGGACGTTGCTTATCCCAAAAAGTCATTCACAATTAAAACGTTGACGTAGATGTGAGGACATAAAAATATAGTTTTAACATAAACATGGACGTGTCACTCGCAATGAGCGTCAACCTACATGTAAACACAGCTAGTCATTGATATCGATACAATAAAGTATATAGATCTCAGAAGACATTAACGTAGCTTGGAGTTTTCGTATTTTCGTAGTTAGGTCTTGTGTTTCTTTTCACACTTACATTTACCGTCACGTTCACATATGAATGGTTCCTTTGTCAATATGGTACGAAACTTTTACGTTTACGTTTATTGTGAATGAACTTTCAAAGTAGTCTGTTTATTTAAGTTTATCTGTTAAAATCGGTTTATTATTATTATCATCCGTGGGCTACTATAAGTTTCTCATATGTTAAACCTTTGTTTAAGACGCCTAGGCATACGCTTAGTAAACTACATACAATTGAAACCATAACTCTCGTCTCTCTTGACACTTCACAACGTCCCTCTGTAGATCAGTGAAGTCATGTAACTATAAAGTGGCCGCTTTACACATTGCGCTGTATTTGTTATCCCACGTAACACAGAAAATTGTGAGTGGTGCTGGATCCGTGCTGGAGAATCTTTCTTGATGTAGAGATAGGCGCCGAATAAGATTCACGTTCGAACTCTTGACTAGCTTTTATTGGAATACTTGACTTACAGGATAGAGGGACTCACTTCCGTTTGTTTCACACAAAAACTCTTATGCACACAGTGTTGAAAATAAAAAAAAGAGGTAGTTTAGATGAAGTTGTTCGTGCATTTGGGTCGGACCAGTGCGTAGCAGGGAGTTCGGAAGTGAGTGATTAGTCCGGGTCTACTCCTCATTAGCCCCGTCAGGGTCTGCTATCGAGGGGTGGGGGAAGGGGGTGGCGGTGTTCTCCCGTTGGAATATGAGATTCGGTACCGACCTACGCGTCAGTTCGAAGGGATTTGCTCCTAGAGGAATCTCCTCCCAGCAGCGCACTGCCCCAGCCGGAACCGGCTCTAAGCTCCCGATGTGTGTGGTGGTGTTGGGCCAGAAAGCGGTGCAGTGTGGATGTGTGCAAGGGAAGAGAAGAAAACAAAGAATGAGGAAGGGAAGAAGCGCTCTGTGGCCTGTCCAACTATTTTTAATTTTTTTTTTTAATCCAACGGTTTTTAAAAAAATCCAACGGTTTTTAAAAACTCCAACGGTTTTTAAAAATTAATTCCATATAATATTATTGTTGAATGGAATCGAATGTTTCGTTTCCTGTTAAACTTGAAGGTTTCTTTCTGAGTATGAGCCCCGGTGTGCTCTCCGTTCCCCAATCTAATCGCTCCCTGCTTCGGCTATCAGCTCGCGCCCCGAGGGCATATAGTATTTCGCCAGGCGCCGGTAGCCTGTGCTGACAGCAGTCTCTGCCCGTCAGACTCCTCTAGTGCCCATTCGCGGGCAACAGATTTGGAACAGCCTGGCATAGATGGAACAGACGGCAACGCCCCTCACAATGCAGGAAAGCGGATAAGATAATTGTTGTGGCTGGCGTGTGGCTTGAAAACAGTTTGCACCGCTTTTCTAATTGTTTATGATTTTATGGAAACATGGAGATTAAGATGAAGAAAATTATACGACTCGTACATAGTTTGAATGATATTAAATTCTTGAAAATGATGCACGGAAAATCACAGTATTTAATATATGGAAGGACAGTTGTTGCCGTGGGTTGATTTATTGATGATTCTGGGCGCATCAACTAAGGTCATTAGTCCTGTAAGTGTAGTACATGCTTTTGCCTGAGGAGATGATTTCCCCCAATTGGGTGGCCGATCCGGCGTCAACCTACTCGCCGGCTTGCCGGATTTTCCCCATCCAGGTATCTTCCACCAACGGGGCAGCGCCCTAGCCGGGACAATAAGTTCACGACAGGTCTCCCGGCAGAGTGGTAGTGTAGGGCCTGTTAGTTTAAATGTGTGTAAGGCGGTAGAATAGGACAGGGAAGAGGAAAGAAAGTTCGCGCGCGGTCCGTGGCCCGTTTGTTGCTCCGGAATTCGTTCGGTGTTGATCGGAGCAGCCGACCGCTACAATTCTCCATGAGACAGCGGCTGAATGCATCCTCGCTATGTAGCTAGCGTCGAAAATCCTTCCGCCGTCGGGATTCGAACATCGCGGTCAAAGTCACTGCAGTGGCATCACTTGGTGCCCTGAGCCACCTCGTCTGGCGCCGTGTGGGCAGAGTGGGTGGATGGGTCGGGGGATGCCTGGTGGGTTGCGATTGAGGGCAGGGCCGACCGGTCCACGCGCGAGGCCACCGCTTAGAGGTGGCGCTGCAGCGAGCGTGGAGGCGGATCGATTCGGAATAGTGCTGGCAAAAAAGAAGGCGTGTTGGGTCGTGTTTCATGCGAAATTCGCGACACCCGCAGAATGAATCACTTAGCTCTTTGGTAATCGAAATCTGTTCTTAGGATCACAAGTTAAGAAGGCGAAGGACGTGTTGAAGAAATAAGTTAAGAGAACATCTAAACAATGGATAATATAACACTCTGTTTTTTTTGTGCGCAATACGTTGTAATACTAAAAAGTGTACTTAGAAATTGTAAAAAAGAATAAAGCAAAATGTGTCCAGGATAAATACAAAGAATGTTGAATGTGCAATGTTTTCCTGCATTTTAGAAGTAAAAATGCGAAGAGATGTTTTTTTCATGCATCACTAATGAGAACACGTGAATAATCATGATTACGTTAGCGGCTTTTTGTGGATAAGGATGGAGCTCATAAATGTACGTCCTTGCTCCACGCAGTTATTGTGAAAGAGAAAATTATATACGTGAATAGTTCACAGATTGTTCACAGTAAACGGGAAATCCCTGAACATTAAAGTTCATTTACGGGAACTCCCCGTCGTCTCCATTCCCGCTTCGCCTAGCCTTTCCGAACACAAAAACAGCTTTGCCACGACGCCACTCTTGGAGTCGCTTCTTGACTTCCATTCAGCGAGTAGGAATAGGCTAACTTGCCTGCAAAATACTTCTACCGAATTCTGGTCTTCACTTTGCATATTTTATTTACACATTCATTTCATGAATATTTTTTTACATTAGGGGCTAATATTGCATTTTGTAGTACTCGTAGATCTAAAAGTCGTCACCAAGCCATCGCCGGAAAGCAAAAATTCAGTGGATAATGTTATATACTTTCTTGGGATATAGTGCGTTTTAACGTTGAGGGTTCCACACTAATAATGAAATATGTTTTTCTGTAAGAATATTCCATTATGTATTAACAGTATGTACCACTCCTTACAGAATTTAGATTTAATTGTGAATTTATCTATTAAATAGCATACAGGTCGTGTTTCACACTCAGGACATAGTATCGCGCCCCTTTCTCTTCCACTTTGAGCGAGCAATCACGTTGTTGTGAAATTGGATTTTTTAAATACTAGTGCATTTTTTAAAGAACGTTTACATTAATAATAATGCAAAATGTTCACTCATTTTCTAATGGGAAATAAAAAAGTTGATACTTTAAAGTTTCTCTTCTTCAAATAATGTGTAAATTATTGTCAATTATATTTTAATTTTTCAGTATTCATATTTTTAATAAACACTCCTGGATTGTCAAGGCTCAAAGTCCGGGAAAAAACATAAACGCGATTCCCCTTGGAACAGGAATGTGGGTGATCAGTTTTTACTTTTTCGTATATGTACGAATATTACTCAGTATACAGGACGTACGTAATATATACGGAGTAATATACGTAGTACATAGGAAGTTATGTAATATTGCGACAAAAAACGGCGACTTTTCGCAACAAAAACTCGTATTGTGGGGTCCTGATACAGAAAAAATAGATAAATCATGTTCTAATATATAATAAATTACACCCTCTTACACGTTATGTAGTCAAACTCAAAAGTTTTCTGTAAACAAAAGCATCAAATTTCGCACTTACAGTAACGCTTAAACGCCAGTTTCGTAAAAACAGCTCCAAATGTTTCAATGAAATTTCCCATATAGGACGAACTTTTACTTTTCTATAATATTCTTGAAGTAATGTTTTGGTTCTGCCATCAGGAAATCGAAAAACTGACTAAATGTGAAAAAATGATGTTTAGCAGGCGGTAGCTGGCAGTTGGCAAGAGGATGGGTCCCTACCGAAAAGGTATTAGCCGAAGAAATTAGGAAACTACGAGAAAGTCTGCTCCATTCTGTAGCGCCTCTAGTTTCCTCGTTTCCTCTTATTTTTGTGCCGAACGGCTGAAGGCGAATGATTGAGGTCAAGGCAGCGCATTAGGCCATTAGGCCATTCAACTGTCGCGTCCGACAGGTTGCTTGGAGGCGGGGTGTCAAGGACAGAGCGTGGGAGAAGCAGCACATGAGCCCCCGGGAACAGCCCACGTGAGGCATTGGAGTCGTGGGGGCCCTTCATTTCCAATATGGTGTCGCAAACAGAAGAAAGCGACCAGGGTCTTCATTAATTCTAGTCATGTTCTGTTTCGGCAATTTGCTTACAACAATTTCACTTTTTTTTAAGTTCCCCGTTTAATGATTACTGGACTCTCACGCCAATTCCCGTGTTCTTACTGTGTACGTTGAATATTTCTTCTTTTAACCGTAAGACATTTTTACATCATTGTTCCTTCTGTGTTTTCATTGGCTCAGTTTAGGAGCATTTGATCTTCGTGCGTTATACTTGATCTGCAGTTCAGTCCCTTAAATAAGCATGAAATGTTCATTCTTTGGTTAATATCATCGAATTCTCTTCTGATCAGATCTCTGATACGTAAAATATTTTCCCAGAAGAATTCCATTGAATTCCAGTGATTATGTTATATATTTTGGAGGACTGGTAACTGCTACAAGATTAATACCTTTAATTGATCAAAACCTTGTGTCACATAAGAAATGTGAACAACAATTGAAGGCTGTACATAATATTAAAAACCCATTTCTTGAATATACAATATTTTGAATAAGAGACCTAAAATGCGAACATTGTCATAGGTAATACCAAGAGTGCTTTAGAAATTGTCGATAAAATCCCGACTCGTAAAGAGAGGAGGGGATTTATCTGAGAATTTCCAAAGTACGAGTGGTATTTAATGAGACTATTTCACGAGTGAAATTACGTCCAACAGTTTCAATACGCACCAAATATTGAAAATAACTGAAAACTATGTTAAAATCAAAGAGGTTATGTTATAGTATATACGCTGTGTATTGAACATCGACATAGCGATCGATGTATACTGCCTTCTAGGATCGATCTCTCACAGTTTATGAGTAGGTAGAAGCGGTAGCCAGTAGCCAATAAGTAGAAGCGGTAAAAAAATCGGATAGAAAATAAAAACAAACTTTTTTAAATACGCCGCCCTGATTGAGGCATTTTGTATGCATATTTAAACACAACTGGTTTTAATTTCACGAGTGGAATAGTCTTTTTTAAGTATTTTTTGGTTCTCACAGGTTTGGTATATTGTGGTTTCGGCTAGGACGAGAAACCCCGACAGGCATTCACGGAACATTTTCTTTCGTTTTCAGAAACGTGATCGTCCGCCGCCATGTTGCCAGATCCCGATGCGAACGCGGAGTCGGTGGCGACACCGGCGGAGCGCGGCACGACGGCCGACCCCACGGTCCTCGCGGAAGCCTCCAAGCTCTCTCCCCCAGGCACGGCGAACGCCGCGCTTGCGCCGCCGGCAAGCACGGCCTCGGCGCCACGGGCTTGTTCCTTCTCCACCCGCGCCCCCGTGGCACAGGAACACCGGCAAGAGGCCCTTGAGGAGCACCAACAGCCGACTCCACTGCCCAATCTGAACACGGAGTACCAAACGATCACTGCCGACGGGTTTCGAAACCATAACGCCAACGCAGCGGTCGACGTCGAGAGCGTCTTTCTGGAGACGTGTCAGTCCTCTGACGACAACTGCGTGCCAAGTAAAGAAGAGACGACTTCTTCCACCACTTCTGCGTCGCCAGACGGCCGTCGGCTGACGGACGGCTTTGATGAGAGCGATCTGCAGTACCTGGAGGATGAAGGGCCTGACGTAGTGGACTTCTTTAGGGTGCTCATAGGAGAGGGACGTCTGAAGCCTGGAGATTGCGGGGTGTCGCTGGATTCGAAGTGAGTTGCTTGGATATGCCACTGTACATCCGGCGATATTAATATCAATTTATTTTTGAAAAAAATTTCTTAGGGTAGGGTTTTCCAAAATGTTTCTTCCATTGACTCCTTTTAAAAGGATTTTCTCATCCACTCCTTTGAGTTTCTTTCTCTAATACACAGAGAACAAAATAATTATAATTAAAAAATAATTGAACATAAACGACTTGATAACAATTACATAGACAAAGTATGTAAAGAAAAGTTTTGAAAGCAAGTTCGTTTATTTTTTTTGGTGATAAATAAGATCTTGATTACACCGAGCAGTCGATACATATTCCAATCGACATATTAATCATCTCTGATCGCCTTTAAAATTCCGTCGACCCACAGGGTAATACTGACCCCATGCTCTAGAGCTTTCCTGTACGTCCCATTATACTGTTATACCGTCCCGCATACAACTTGCTCAATGTTCAAATACAAACAAATTGTAAATTTGCAGAAGACAAAATTGGAGAACATAAGAAGTAAATGTACCAACCTGAAAACTCTTTTTATTGGATTTTTATGAAGAAATTGATATCGTTAGGTTGAGTGAATCTTATATAGCATCTAAAAATACGCACCGCTAATGCTTGTACTTCATTGTTCATAAAAGAGTATTTTTGTCGGAACAACATATTTCTACTTCCCATTACACAATTAGCCCATTGTAAAAAAATATTTAAATTTTCTTACGTAAAAGGTTCTTGCGCGAAATGCTCGTGTGACTTACAACCACGCGCTGATAAAGATAATTTAGTAATTCTGCTTCTAAGAACGGAAAAACAATATTGTGGCGTAAAGAGGTCTGGGAAACGCAATCATGAGAGCGGATAGTGGGAAACTCTGAGAAGAAATGTCGGATTGCGTAGGGGATATTAAGGTCTAGCTTTGATTCATTCTACGATGTTTTGCCAAACTTGCTTGCCGATCTCATACAATTATCACATCATAAGGTCATAAATTACCAAATCTTAAAAACGAAAAGTTTACACGTCATTGCTTGACAAGTATGGTCAATCATACATTATTTCTCGAATAATTACGTATTATTTGAAACTGTTTAATTTTGAAAATTTGTTCTCTAGTTGATTGGATTAAGTGTTACTACAAATACCCAAAAGTATGCTGTTATATATATGACATGTGTATACATATAGAGTAATATATGTATATATTCCTAGGCCTGTTTTTTTAAACCGTTTGAAGTCATCGCGATGTAAACTGGCTACTTGTGAACAAAATTTCGCGCCGAAGCAGAACGTTTTTAATAGTGCAGTCAACGAGCGTTCGCAAACCACTTGCACTCTAGGCAAAGCCTTTGTGTCCGCTCTTCCACCGGGCTTTTCTCCTCCCGGCCTTTCTGCGGAGACCGTTCGCCCCACGCCCGTGTCGTGCCCGCAGGCCCGCGTGGGTGGACGACGAGAAGGTGCGCCTGGGGCAGCAGTTCGCGCAGAAGTACTTCTTCGGCCTGGTGTTCGCCGAGATGATCTCGCTCTTCCTGCTCTTCTCGTTACCAGGATCGCTGCACTCGCTCATCTTCTCGGGCAACTCGGACACGCCCTTCAAGGTAATGCGCTTGCATGTATATTGGTGCGATTTGTTACGAATTCGTGTTTTGACTTACGTCAAAATCAGTCACGTACTCAGGTAAAGGAAAACCACTCTAAGATGGATTGTCCGAAAGCTAAGTATGAAATGTACTACATTGAATCGTTGCTCGTTATTGCAACTGACTTGCAGTTTTCTGCATTTGAGTCGACAAATGAGAACACGTGCTACGTTCATATATTTAATGGTATGTTGAAAACGTAAAATTGTCTGTGTAGTTATGTGAGTGCAATTACATAAACGTTTTAAATAATGAGTAGGTACGTTTTGTTTAAATAATTATGTACATTTAATTGCGTATCTTGTAACTTTCACAATATATTGACTTGAATTGGCTTTGTAACCACGTTGCATGTTCCTGTAACGTTCACATCAGAAGAGAATATATAACTTAAGTCGAATCCCCGCCGTGTTCATAGTTCCAATCAATTGCAATAATTACCTTCTGGTAATGTCAACATCGGACATGCTATGTGCTGCGTAATTATTTGAAGGCACTGTCGTCTCTAATGCTCATTCCTTTACAGAATGTGTCAACAGAGATAAATAATAGTAACGTCATTTTATTGATTTAGAACAAATGTAGAAAGAGTTTCAAGATTTTAAACCCAGGTGGTAGAAGAGGTTTACAGTATAACAAACTGAACCTGCAACCTGTTATCCGTTAAAAAACTGAGTCCGTTATCGACGGTGTCTTGATTCCCTCAACTAAGTGTCTCCCACCAGCGGGACCCCGCCCCAGGATAAGCTCTAAGCTTCCGACATGAGCGGTAGTGTGGTGGATGTAAGAGTATGTGTGTGTCACCAAGAGGCGAGGAAGGAAAGATCGCCCACGGTCCATGGCCCGTTTGTTTGGGTACTTCTCTGGCATCCGCCTGGTGTTGGTCGGAGAAACTACTGTAAACTACCGACCACTACAATTCTGCTACAAACTACTGTAAACTATCGACCACTACAATTCTGCAGCCGGCGGCTAGATTTCTCCTCCAGACAGCGACTGTATTCGAACTAGCTACGTGTGTAGTTTAGCTCGTATGTAGGTGGTTTCGAAAATCCTGCCAAAGTCGGGACTTAAACCTCCGACCTCTGTCACAGAGTAACTGCAGTGCCATCAGATGACGCCCTGGGGCACCCCGTTCAGATTAGAAACTTGGCAAACACGAAAGGAGTAAGATTGACTTGTGCGTTTTAGAATACTTAATATATTTTAATTTAAGGGGGAGGGGGTACAAGAAGCCAATCTAACATTTTCCAAATTTTCTGTGTTATGACTGCAATTTTTTCATTATGTTTCTCTAGAGGAAAATATTTACATTACAATACATTTATAAATATGTAATAATTTGGATTTTCATTAAAACCTGTAAAAATGATGAAAATCGCAGAAGTATTTACTAGGCTGTCCGGGTGACGCCGCGTCCATGGTGAAGTTGCCGACGTTTCGGTCGCCATTCTGCGACTTCCTCAGGGCGTAATGCGCGGAGATGTGCTGCGCACGAGTTTAACTGAGCCCCATTTAAACTCGTGCGCAGCACATCTCCGCGCATTATGCCCTGAGGAAGGTCGCAGAATGGCGACCGAAACGTCGGCACTTTCGCTATGGACGCGGCGTCACCCGGACAGCCTAGTAAATACTCACTCCGGCCGCGGAAGCCTACGCTCTCAAATTGCAGAAGACCAATTATTTTTCGTACCCGACGTTCACCTCCAATGTTAAAGCCATAGATTACTTTCTGAATTAAAATTATCCAATTCAATTTTTGGATCTTTAAATGATGTCTTGGAAAATTGTTTTAAAAGATAAATATTGAGTAATTTTGTCAGAAGTAATTCTTTTACAAAAATATGTAACTACGAATCACCATATTTTCTTTAAACCTCTTGAAAGGGTTCACACGTTATATTACATGGCACAAGTATCATTTTCATGAAAACTTCCACTTCTAAAACCTCACATTTTTTGTGCTATTAGTAGTGAGTCAATGCATTCGCCTAGACGGCAGACGCGTCTGACGCGGCTCCAGACGCATCTGGAGGAGAATTCTAGCGGCCGGCTGCTCTAGTCGGTAGTTTTTCGTGGTTTCTTCCGATCAACACAAGCGAATGTATGTCGGAGCGGTACCCTAACAATCGGACCGCGGATCGCGCGTGATCTTTGCTTTCTCTTGTCTTTTCCTCCCAACTTACTTTCACACATCTACACTTAGATGCACTATACTACCACACTTGTTGGGAAACCAGTCGGGATATTAGTGCTTGTACCGGGTGGGGCGGTACTCTGCTGGTGGGCGATACCTGGACAGCGAAACTCCTCCATCCGACGTGTAGGGCGGAACCGGATCTCGTCCTCCAGCGGGGAACTTCACCACCAGCCCCATGATACAAACATGTACAACACTTACGGGACAATAGCTGTTGACGCGCCCGGAAATACAAATGAACCAATCAATCACGTGAGTTCTGCTAGTGTACTTGCAGTCCGCCTGCGTCAATGCCCCCCATCTCGGTCAGGTTTTCGTCCAGTTTCTCTGAGCAAATACGCAGATGGCCCCTTGCTTTGCTTCTGTCCATAAATGTAACTTCAAATTAACTTCTCCCCATAGTACGTTACCATAGTACGTACCATACGTTCCATAGTACGTCAGGCGCAGCTTTGAAGCGTGGGCGGTGTGCGCAGGCGTTCCGCCGCTACCTGTCGACGGTGAGCCGCGTGCGCGCGTGGTACCGCGCCGACCTGTGGGCGGCGGAGGGCGAGGCGCGGCGCCACCTGCGCGCCGTGCGCCAGCTGCACGCCCTCTACCGCCGCCGCCTCAACGAGCTGAACGGCGCGCCGGCCGACGAGCGCGCGCGCCGCACGGCCCTTCGCCCACCGCTGTGGACGCGCGGCGCCGCCGACGCCGTGCGTGAGGACTTCGCCGACGGCGCGCACGCCGCCGCCACCGCCGCCGCCGCCGCCGCCGGCTGCCCGTTCTTCACGTGAGCAAGCCTGCTTCTTCCTCTCACTCTTCACCTTTCTCTCCCTTCCTTTCCTCCGCTATTTTCTTCGTCAGTTCGCTTTCTTCGTCTTGGTCTTCATTGTCTTTTATGCCGCCTCTTTTAACCTTTTCTTCTTCTTCTTTTTCTTCTTAAACTTCATTTTCTTCGCTTTTTTCTTTGGCTTGGTTTTCACGCATTTTACCATCACTTCTATTTTCGTTTGTTTCCATCTTGTCGCATATTCTTTTTATTTGTCCTCTTTCGTCATATTTTTCTTCTCTGTTGTCTTCTTCGTCTGTGTCATTTTCAGCATCTTGTTATCCGCCTTAATACAGTAGAGTGTTGACTTTAATGAATCCTCATTACTTTAAACAGTAATGTGAGAATTATAATTACACAAAACCACACTACTGTGTGTTGTGGATATAATGCGATGAACAAATGACTAACGCTTAATTTTAGAAACCATCCCCACCAAAGTAGTTATATGTAATATTTTGAGCATTTCTTTCTTTCTTGTGTTTCAAAATGATTCAACTGAGTAAATTAAATTAATCGTTGATATCTTCCTTCAAATAGGTTATAATTTAAAACATTTAACAGCCAGTTATTGTGGAAAACTCTTCAAAGCTAGTCATGCAATTTATTTTGTAATTATCATTGAAAGTAAGAGGCAAAATGACGGCGAGATTTTTGTGCGACTTTCACCAGAGTTGGGTGAAGTTAAAAAGTGGTGAGTTTAACGAGTTGGAACAACAAATCTGGAGTTCGAAAAAGTGCACTATTGATCTTCGGAACTAGAATAAAATTGTAAGGTGTAGAATATTAAAAGTTATAGTAAAAGTCATATTGCTTTCTCGTCTTTTACATCTGATGCCTTTCTTTTTAACAAATTTATTACTTTTTCTACCTAATACATTATCCTTCCGTTTTTCCCTTATCACTCAAAATGTTGTCTTTAGCAAGGTTTACAACTTGTTTTTCATCCGTCCGGAAAATGTGCACATTCTCTCCATCGGTCTTCTAATCTCTCTGCTAGTTCAAAATATATGCCACATAGATTGGAGCGTTCTCTTCTGTGTTTATTTCGAACGTTGTTCAGTCACGTTATTGTATACTTGTCCTGCAGTGTCGTTCTACCGAGGCCGTTTGTACCTGAAAGTACATCGAACTTTTATCCGTGAATTTGGTTGTGCTACATTCACAGTACTAGTGTCCAAGACAGGTCGGTTGACACAATGCCTTCTGATAGCGATCTGAGATCACAGAAAAATGAACAGAACATTTTGTGGCCACTTAGGCTTGTGGTTCCTTTCTATGCGGCAAATCTGTACCATGGAAAACCGGCTTTGCGTCCTTTCCACTGGCTAGGGAACGAAGGATTTTCTTAACCCTTCAAACACTAAGTACATATTAATTATCGGCGTGCACGTTCTACTTTGATGTGTCCCGTTGGCGTTGCGCAGGCTGATCTCGTCGCACCACGAGTGGATCAACCAGATGGAGATGTCGGTGACGCAGTTCGGCTTCGTGGCGCTGGCCGTGACGTACCCGGAGCGCTTCGGCGCGGGCGGGGCGTCGGACGAGGAGCTGGACGCCTTCGTGCACCTGTGGCGGGTGCTGGGCCACCTGCTGGGCGTAGAGGATCGCTTCAACTTCTGCGCCGGCGGGCTGGACGCCGTGCGCAAGCGCTCCAAGGCCCTGGTGCGACGCTTCCTGGCGCCCGCGCTGGCGCAGGTCGACGCCTCCTGGGAGCACATGACGCGCTGCGTTGTCGAGGGCGTCAGCTACTACGTCGGCGGGATGACGTACGAGGTACGCGGCTGCCGTCGCCAGCGATTGGGTAAAGGTTTCATTTGAATGAAAAGGAGCGAACGATTCGGTTAACGGTTCATTATAATGAAAAGGATAAATTCCGTGGTGCAGCAGAGATGTTGTGGTAATCCTTCATCATAACATTTTTACGAAAAACCTTAAACCACCTTGCATCGTTATCTGTTGCCAAATACATCATGAATTGTCCATAGCTCCAATCTCTGAATTTCTTTTAATAAATGAATCATTTTACTCCAAACTACTGCTCCTACCTTGCACCCCTATTTTCAACCTTGGCAAATCTACAAATTTCTGACTCAGAATCTGTTCCCGCTTCTCTAAAGGCGATTTTCGATGACCATAGACATTTATACACACTCAAAAATAAAATTAAATCATGATGAATTTATTGAAAGCAGTTTAAGGTTAAATTCCAACAAAACAACATTCAAAATAATTAAACTACATGTATAATCACTATCAGGCAAATGTTACAGTTAGTTAAAACAAAAATAGCAAAAATTAGTATAAAAATCCCAAATGTTAAGATAGTGTACCAGCCCAACTCCTTGAAAAGCATGATCTGCTGAACAGGAAAGAATTAAAAAAAGTCAATATCAAAATGGATAGTTGCGGAGTGCAAATATGGGATTCCAGCGGTATCTGAGCTCGGTATTTTCTGATATCGAGACATGCTCTAACGAAATGAGCTAAGAAATTTGCAAATATTTGAACACAACGGAATTCCAACCAAGGACTTTCTATTATTCAGAGATATGCTCTAACCAACTAGTTCTTTACAGTACAGAGTTTTTCTGTAGAATAGTGCATCTGTTTGGATAAGGAAGGTCCAGGGCTCGAAACATGATGGAATCAAGTATTTGTGCTTCGTTACAACCATTATCTCTACGATTATGCGGTGCATTAGCGATATTTCACAGTCTTGCAACATTTCTTTCTAAAGGAAAACTTCGTCTGAATCAACTCTTTCCCTACAATGCATGAATCATTCTATTTCGTTATTCTTCACACTTTTTGCCATTTTTACCGTTAATCCTTTACTGACGTACACTTCCCAGACTACTAGAGTAACAAAAACCAAAGTAAGTTTTCAGCAGGTTTTATCGGAGTTGTTCAGTTTCCCGTCACTCCTTCCCCCATTTTTACGTCATTATTTACCTTATCCCTACCGCTACTCAGATCACACATGGATTTGAACGACACAGTCTCGGAAGAACCCCTAAATTCCAATCCTACATGTACCAATCGTGTAACTTGATGTCATTCAGCACTCACGATCTACTGGTGGAAAACTGATCATTCTTCCAGGACATTCAAAGAAAAATCTCAAAAATATGAGTTTGGGGTTTTTGAATCTAAAACACGATTTTTGAAGTTTTAAGGCACCTACAAACGTGATCAGTAAGTCAGTGTAAGTAAGTGATCAGTCACTTTATTCTTCTTGGAAAGAAGAATTCATTGATGTTAATTTCAGAGGGATTCTTCCAGAATATTTTGGAATAATATTAAAAAAACATTTTTGAGAATTTCAAGGCACCTACAGCGGTAAAACGCTACGATCAACTATTCTGTCTTTCCATACATGAATAGTTACGATTTGATTTATGAGATTGACGATACTTTTGTAATGAATCGGTTTTCAAAAAAAGTGTATTTCTAAAGATACTTTTTTATGTATCTTTCTATGTCGGATGATGCACGTTACTGTACCATACGAGCCAGGAAACTGTACTTTTATCTACTTGGCTGTCCGGGAGACGTCGCCACACAGGTGCCAACGTTTCCGCCGTCATGCTGCGACCTTCCTCAGGGCAACTTGCCCTGCATTTCGCCCTGAGGAAGGTTGCAGCATGGCGGCGGAACGTTGACATGTGCCTAGAACGCGACGTCTTCGGGACAGCCAAGTAGATACAAATACAGTTGCGTGGCGCGAATGCCTATGCTTCAAATTATGTTTTCTAATTACGAAGGTGCATGCGCCACTTATTGTTTTTATCGTGAAACTAGCCGCGCGGGGCGATTCGCTAAGCCAGTCGGCAAATGGACAGAAGTGACGAGTGGGGCGTGTGGGTGCAGGTGGCGCTGCTGTACCTGTGCGAGACGGTGGACGTACCGGCGCCGCGCGTGCTGCGCACGCTGAGCGCCCAGCAGCGGCGCGTGCACCGCGTGGCGGCGTTCCTGCTGCGCTGGGCGCTGCGCGTGGCGCCGCTGCGCGCGCTCTTCAACTGGCTGCTGGAGCTGGGCATCAAGCGCGCGCTCGCCGCCTCGCCCGAGTGGCTGCGCCGCCGCGAGGCGCGCGTCTACGACTACGAGCGCGGCCACCGCCCCGCCGCCCACGCCGCCCATGCCGCCCACGCCCACCACCCGCCGACAGGTGAGACGCGACGCCCTCCGCTGGAGAGAGCGTTTTTATCTACTCGGCTGTCCGGGAGACGCAGCCTCCCGTTTCGGCCGCCATGCTGCGACCTTCCTCGAGGCGACATTTTTGCCATGAAGAAGGTTGCAGCCTGACAGCGGAACGTTGACATGAGCCTAGTCGCGACGTCTCAAGGCATCAACTGTCACTGCAGTGCCTTTGACCGGAAGGTCCTGGGTTCGAGTCACGATGGTGGCAGGATATTCGTCACTAGCTTGGCAGCTAGATCGAATTCAGCCGCTGTCTAGACGAGAGTTCTATCGCCTGGCTGCTCTGATCGGTAGTTTTCCGTAGTTTCTCAGATCAGTACCAAGTAATTGCTGGAGCAGTACCCTAACAAACGGGCCATGAACCGCGCGCGATCTTTTCTTCCACTTGCCTCCTCCTTGCCATATCCTACCACTTACATACAATTATGCTACCACGCTTGCTGGGAGATCGGTCGGGAGCTTAAAGCTGGGGCGATGTCTCATAGGCGATGCCTGGTTGAAGAAAACCCCGTTAGCCGACGGTAGGTAGGCACCGGATCACGCCATCCAGTGAGTCAAGATCACTGCCAACTCCTGACCAAAACGTGCACTACATTTACGGGACTAATAACCTTAGTAGTCGACGCGCCCGAAATCACTAGCAACCAATCAACCTCTCCAGGCGTGTCAACTAAGTTCATTACTCCACTAAGTGAAGTGCAGGTTTTATCACGGTATGAGGTGGTGATCTTTCCTTGTTGTGTGGTGAGATCCGGCGCCGACCTTCATAGTAGTTTGCGGGGATTTCTCCTTCCAGTTATCTCCCATCAGCGGGGTACCGCCCCAGCCGGAACAAGTTTTCAGCTCCCGGCTGGTTTCCTGACGTTATCCTATCTGCGCAAAGCTACGCATGCCATCGTTCGTTCCCAGCTGTCGCGGCGTGAGGAGTTGATTGGTTCTTCAAATGTGTTAAGGGATAAGACACTGAAGAGTAATTTGTGGATGTAGTGTATTTGTAAACTTATTCATGAGACATTTTCGCCACAGATTGGAAGACGACACGTTATGCAATGATGTATTTCGGGAAGTAATTTGCTTCAGAACGTGATCCACCAAAAACCATTTTTCCGGAGATTCTACTAATGGTCCATGTGATAAGCGTGACACGGAACAATGAGAATTTTCCGAACTTCGATTATTCACCGCCCACTCCCAGATTTGAACAAGCGAACTGGACCTTTGGAAGGAAGTGTGCTAACTTCATACCCGTGTATGTACCCTTCGGAAATCGCGTGTGATTAAATAGTCATTTGCCGATGCTTGGCATCCAAAGACTCAATTAATTCCATCGAGTAATACTTGTTTCTGTCAATATTTTTAGATTTTTTCTTTATAATTCAAATTTCATATTATTATTCAAATTACATAAAGTCAGAGTTGTATGTTAACCGTTTCATATCCGAAATCTAAACAGCTTCTTCTAATATCTAGTGTTTGTTTTGTTTTATATTTTAGGTATAAACACACAAACAGTTCAACAACAATTTCTTCACTCTTGTTTAACTGACTCCCTCCAGGGATGCGTCAAACACATTTAAGACGAAAAAACCTGAAGTGTGCAAATTACGACGTACTTCGGTTATCAGGCGCACGTGCAACCCGCGAAACATTATTCGCCTCATCACACTTTACCATCATACATAACTCGAAAGCGAAGCACCCTAGACCTGAAAAAGCAACGGATTGTTGTGTTCCTGCTATGAATATAGGTTATGTTTTCTACACCATAATCCACAAAATGAGATCTTTATGGACGTTCTATTACATTTTTACGGTCCAGTCACCCTGCGGCATGAGTTGCCAGAGACACTACAAGTTTGGTACCAGTGTAAAGCTATTTTTACTTTTAAAGTAATGATTTTTTTTAAAAAAAATAGCAATATTTTGCGAAACATTATAAGTGTGCTCTTATTTTACGTGTTTTGGGGATTTTGCTCTTCTGGTTACTCTAGATGTGCCTTCGGTAGCTCGTTGGATAACGTGCTCGCTTTCCATGGCGCAACCCGTGTTCGATTCCCGGCCGGGCCAAAATTATAATTGTGCTCTTTCGTTAGAAATGTCTCAGTATCTACGGCTGTGACAATGAGAAAGTCCATCCTAAGGTTATGAAGACCAGCATGTACGGTGTCGAAGGGATGTCTTCGTACTAACCACACGAACCCCTTTTCCCATGACCGAGAGGCTGGGCCACCGCTGGTCGGCCAAGGCTCGTATCCGGCTGTCGAGCCAAAGGACAGGACAGTTTAGCTATTTAGAACGCCCCGTTTCAATATGTAAAGAAGGCATAATACGCTGCTGTAATGTTTAACGCACTATATGACGTCGTAACACCCGGATTAAGAACTGCGGGAATAGGCGGTGAACATTTGCGGGAATATTGGGGAGGACATTTGGGAAAATGTAGGGCAACATTTGGGGAATATTTCAGGGTACATTTAGAGGAACACTTTCGAGAGAGTTTGGGAAACATTTGGATGAATATGTTGGGTGACATTTGGTAATCATTTGGGCATATTTGGGGGAATGTTGTGGAAACTTTTATGATTATTCGAGGAAACGTGTAGGGTCTCATATGAGGAACGTACGGAGATACATGCGAGATTACTTTTTCTTATTTATTCATAAATAATATTTACATAGATTACTTACAACCTAGCTAACAAAGTATATACGAACTAATCGAAATGCAGGTTGTCTTACATCCTAACTTGGTCTAATATGGTGGTGAATATGCCTACATTATTTTAAAATAATGATTTACAAACTGTGAACTGTTTTGCACAGTTGCAGCTAGTTTTATTTAATATATTTTTTATAATATAAATTTTTGTTCAACTGTAAAAAGAACTTACCAATTAGTGAATCTGTGGTTGTGAAATTATGTTTCCGGTCGCGTTAACTGAGGCCTCGTTGTCCTCCTAATTGCAGTGGTTGATGTTTTTATCACGAGACGAGGTGGCGATCTTCGCCGGCTTAATAGTGAGACCCGGGGCCGACCTACATGTCGAATTCATGGGTTTTCACTAACCAGATATCTCCCCCTGGCGGGGTACCGCCCCATCCGGGGCAAGTGCTAAGCTTCAGACATATGTGGTGGTATAGTGCATGTTTGTGTAAGGTGCGATGATACGACGAGGAAGAGGAAGGAAAGATCGCGCGCGGTCCGTGGCCTGTTTGTTAGGGTACTACTCCCGCATTACGTGGTGTTGATCGGAGAAACCACGGAGAGCGTCCCAGCACCGAAGCCGGTCGTTTGAATTCTCCTCCAGGCAGCACTTGAACTCGTCGTAGCTATAAAACTGACGTATAATTCCGAAAGTTGGGCTGAAAGAAGAAAATAACACGCATGTCGTCAAAACTAAAGTTGATTTCGTCAAATTTAATTTCATCTCCATTAGTGTCATTAAAAATTCTTCTACGTGCTGAACTTCGCTCAGGTGCAAGAAGTTGCTCTCATCTAATGTAAGTTGAATCGAAAAGTGGAGGCGACAAGCTAATATTGAAACTAACGAGCTAAAGGCATTTTCCGGCTGAATGCGCATTAGTTGGGAGACTTCTAACGCCTTCCTAATAAAAGAAACTTGTCAATCACAGACCATGTTTCCTGCTGATAAAATAATTGCAGAAATGAACGAATATCAAAAAGCTTCTAATGGTTTCGTCTTCCCATTGCAATCAGTAGCTTCTGTCATCAGACACCCTTGATTTCTCTGTAATTACTGCATCCCAATGGTCTCATCCCATCGTAATAGGCCATGTACCTCTTTTTACATCTGCTCCTCCCTCTGCTCCCCTCCCACATACACACACAAAAACGTTTCCATCCAAAATTGTCATCAAAGAAGCATTGCGTCTTAACGTCTGTCCCAAAAATGTTTCTTTCCTCCAAGACATTTGTTAACGTTTGTTATCACTATCTTCTTTAATCCTTCCACGCTGATTTTCTTCTCTTTTCAGCTTATTTGTATGATTCTCATCCACATTTCCAGTTTCGGCTTGCTTTGTTTCTCTTTTACTAGCAGTTCAACTTTTGCTTTCATATATGAGTGGTTTGAAAAATGTTATTGTTATTTTATTATGTAAATGTTTTTGCTAATACAAGTACATAATAAATGTTACAAAATTCTAAGGTATGCAGGGACGTGGAAGACTTCATCAAAGACACAAACGAACAATTTCTTAGTGAAAAACTGTGAAACACATTTTGAATAACAAAAAAATTAATTTATTACCAATTTTTTGGGTTGGACATTACATACCAAGGACACAAATTGACTAATTTTGTGAACATTCTATTTCATATTACTAGTTCAAAGTTGTCATGTTTTGATATTGAACATGACAAATAACATAAATACACCAGAAAAAGCAATTACACAGGGGAGGATCTAAAGACAAATTTGCTGGGGAGTATTTGAATGTCTTTTTATATAATATAACATAACATAACATAATATAATAAATTATAATATAATATAATATAATATGATATAATATAATATAATATAATATAATATAATATAATATAATATAATATAATATAATTATAATATAATTTTAATATTTAATGAATACTTTATAGTTTTAAATTGAAAATGGTAAAAAATTGTTATTAAATCATTAAATTCAGAGCAGCAAAACAATGAAGGATTATGGTATTATATTTTTCATTCTATCATACAAATGTTAATAGATAGAATTTAAATAAAAACGCATAATATTGATTTACAAATTAAACAGTTGCGTATATACAAACTATATTGTCCAGGACTGAAGATAGCCGACAGGATGTCACAAAATCTGTTTCAAGTCTCTTCTACTTTTTTTTATTGGATTTCTTTATCTTTTCTTCTTATTCTTTTCAGATATTTTCTTTTTCTCAAGTGCTTATTAACCGCGCCGACTCCAGGCGCATGTAAGCTATCCATGCCCTATTCTTTTGTTTCGGGCGTACTGTAATTGCTCAAAATGTCACAACAGGCTACGATCTCTCGCTTGGCACCTAGAGAGAAAAACCTTCCTCCGTCAACATTGTTTCCGATGCGTCGGCCACACTCCAATACGTGGAAGTCGCCGAAGCACCGCTTGTCAAGCGGAATTAGTAAGAGATACGAGCTGTAACAGGCTTCTGGAAAGAGTCGAATACACTTTCCATACGCACCATTGCAGTGCACTAGCCTACAATCCAACGAGAAACAGGATTCCCATTTGTAACTAAAAGGCTAAGGACAGAGCGCGCGGTCATTTTTTCGATACATTTTAGACGTTTCTATGATTTTTACTTTCCCTTACACATACCTATATACGGAGTATTATACGTAGTATGTACTCCGACAGTTATGTAACGATGAAGAATATCGATTTTCAGATTTCAACAGAAAGACACGTTTGGTGATCACCTGATACCGAAAAAGTAGTTGTGAAAAAGTGAATGTGCTAAAGCACACGAAGCTTCCCAGACATTTTCACAATTTTTTTAAAACGAGCTACAATTTTTTTCTTTAAATTTCTTGTAAGAATAAAGTAAAATATACTTATAAAGGTGGCTTAGGTCCGATATTCAGGATTAACTCTAAATTTTCGAAAATGTCAAAATTTCAATTTTTTTCGGGCGTCTTCCTACAACCACAAACTCGAGGATAGAGATTTTCCCTTCAAATAACATTTGTTCTCTGTAAGTTCTTCCATTAAGGTCGTGAACATTTTTTTTAAAATTTTTTTGAAAAAAATAAGTTTTCGGGCAATTTCCGAGCAATATGTGCAATTTTAAAAAAATTACAAAAACAGATTTTCTCAAAAACGGTTCAATTTTTTCTTTAACCTTTTATATAGATAGTGCTTAATGTTTATAAGATGACATAGAGGCCATATTGCTCTATTCTTTTGTTTTTTGAAAAATTACAAAAATGTAATATCTATGGCATGTCTCTCACGTCGTTAATATTTATACTAGTGGCAATTTGTTCACGTTATTATATTTATGAATACATGTGCCTCAAATGATGTCCAAAAGTTTTTCGAAAACACAACAGTTTTCTGTGAAAAGTAGCTCAAAATTCCGCATTTTCAGAAACGCTCAGACGCCATTTTCTCAGAAATGGGCCCAATTTTTTTCTTCAAACATTTCGAATGGATAGTACTAATTGCACTCTTTAATATGACGTAAATTTCATTTCGGGGTATTTTTTTGTTTTGTTTTTTAAATTACACAAATGTAATTTCTTTGAAAGATTTCTCACAATGTTGTTATGCACACTGTTGTATTTGTGCGTTAAAGAGCATCAAATGACTTCGAATAAAGTTTTTCGAAAACTTAATCGTTTCTGGAAAAAAGAGCTGCAAATTTCAAATTTATAGTAGCGCTTAAGTTTGTTTTTTTAAAAGGTCCAAGATTTTCAAAGAAAATAACCATTTATGACAAGGTGACCATGACCAACGAAAATAGAAAACTAATACGGGAATGTCTAAATCATTCTGATATGATTTTATTTCTTTAAATGATTATCCGAAAATATTTTTGCAGAGTTAAAAGATTATGTAATACTGTACGACAAAATGGCAAATTTTCAGCAGAAAAACTTTTCTTATTGGCTCCTTATTACGAAAATTTTCTCAAAAAATAATATTCTCTGATCGATCTGGCTGATGTTGCGGTCCCTGGAATTTGAAACTGATATTTTAATATGTGGGAGTACTTTATATGAAGCACCTGGGACCTTTCACAAATAATTTGATTAATTTTTTGAAAAATATTTTTTTAAATGACTCCATCATTTATTATTATTTTTTCACTTCATACTGTGAAAGACATTTAAGAGAATGGTACTGGTTGCATGTTCATTGAAAACCCTGAATGTTTTTGAAAATTAGGATCAAAATTGAAGATTTTTCCCTTAATGAAATCTTTTCCTTAAAGATAGATTTTAAAATAAGACCACGAACAACTTTTTGAAAATTTTAGTACTTTTCATGTTGATTGTACACCAACCTGTAGTAAGAAAATGTCTACAAGAATTTATGTATTTTGTATTATAAATGGTATGTAATTGAATAGATCATGCCTAATTACACTTTTAATATTAACATCACTCACATTTCAGAGATTTAATTTTAATAAATTCCGTAAACGTTCCTTCATAAAATTTAAGTTTCCTTCATAACAAGATAATCTTTTTAGCTATAAGGTTATTAAAAGTGTAAGTGGATGAGTATTTGATACCGTAACAGAATTGTATATTTCTTTTCAGAACTTTAAAAACTAACTCTCCTAATTATTGAGAGCTTACTGTTTAACTGTTAGCCAAATTGCAAATATGTATTGAGCCTTATAACTCTCATAGAACTTAATGTTGGGATCTTTAGAATGTTAGAAACTTAGGTATATTTTTAAAATTAAAATTTAAAAAAATTCTTTCTTAGTTGTGTTTGAAAACAAAATGGGTTGGACAGATTCTCATATACTAATGAAAACATTAAATAGTAAAGACCACATTGAGGATGCATATGATAAGTCTGGTCTAACTAAAAGTAAATACAGAGCTTTTAGAATAAATTCTGAATTTAGTTGATTGCAAGAACATTTTATTAACACTAATTGCTACATTGATTTACTAATTACTTCATCTATATCTTCATAAAGGCTCATTTAATTGGTAAATAAAAATCAAGATCTCTTATAGTCCTTACATTTGTCAAATCAATTTCATTTATAGATTGTGATGCCTAAAATTAATGTAATCTGACTAAAAGACCATTTGACCATTAATTCATTTATTTTCATTTTATAAAAATTATGGTTACATGCATTAAACAAAATGTTAAAATTTAAAGAGCAAGTTAATCTACCTATAAAAGTATGTAAATATTTGATTACCAAAGTAAGTTGCATCAAGCTATTCAATTTTTAAAATGTATGTGATTGTATAATAGGATGTGAAGAAGTTTACTGTTATACATTATAACTAATAATACTTTTAAGTGTTAATATTTAAGCAATGTAATATAAATTATTGCAGACAGAATTCACTGATGACCTAGCTATTAAAATGTGTCTTAAAATAAATCAATTACAAATGTACTGAGTGTAACACTACATATTGATCCAATAGTTCTATCTCTTATAAGTTCATGTTTGGAAGATGGAAACAATGGGATAAATTGTTTAATTAATCTCTAACGATATATTCAAAAAAATGTGGATTGGCATTCATCATAGTAACTGGTTAATGATTACTTATAAAGATTTTGTATATGTCTGTAAATATTTGGCTGATATAAGTAGCTTACTTCAGAGGTAGAGCACATCCCTTGTTGACTGACTTTGTTAACATAATATTAAACAATGAGAAAAAAAGTGTATAATTCTTCAGTCATAATGGAAGAACTCCATCTGGACCTGCTCCTGTTGACTAATCAAATTTGTTTATCTACTAATTGAAGGTACTGAAATTACCATTGAATTCTTACTAAATAGTGTTTTGTGTATATTAATTGTATGGAGAATTATTGGAGGATTTGACTCCAAAATGGTTTGCAAATGCTTTTACTATTAAATCTTAATCAAAGAATGATACTAAATGATAATAGATTTAAATTTAGTAGCCTTCATTAAACCGTTTTGAATTAATATATTTCCAGAAATGTTTTGGTTCCAAAATTATAAATTTCCAGTTTAACATAACATGCAGTGAAGTTGTTTCTTGCCTGATTTTTTATATTTTTATATTTATAAAAGAGTTTCTGTTAGGTCCTTATGTATATTGTTTGACAATTACCAAAACTTTTATTTTCTGAATGTCAAACTCACATATTAAAATACTAATTTAAAACACTTTAAATGCACATATGAGGTTTTAAAGGAATGTCATTGATTGCCTCCATCTTCAGATTGCTAAACATGCAAAAAACCTTATATTACATTATTACATATATAACATTCAAGATAATATTGCAAAAAGATATACACATTAAACAACATATAAAGTCTATAAACTTAACTGACCAAAAAGAGCATAAGATGGTACACAACCACGTAATTACATTGGTTACCAAAGGGACTGATTGTCTTGTACAATTTTAGTAGTCCCCATTTGTGAATTATTAACAATGTAAAAAAAATCTCATAAATAATCACAATTAAACTTTAAAAAATTCAGGTAGACTGAATGCAAAGATTACTAAAATTATCTAAAAAAATAAGCAAAAATATAGTAAGCAGCAGGTTGCAAAGGAGAACAGACACCCAACATACTTTGAAGGACTAAGTTTGCTTTGTCTAACACTGTCTGTCACCTGCTTCATTTAGATTAAATTGTTTTCATTGCAGAAGTGATAAGGAACGTTATGTTAGGAGGATAACAAGGAGAAAGATTATATATGGAGAGGGATGGAAAGGGAGAAGCAGTGTAAAATCCGTAATTAGAATACATCATGTTGGTGAAGCTTTTTATTCAAAATTTTCAAGGACATTATCATAGGTTTTCGTAGAGGCGGACATCTCAATCATAGCATTCAAAGTTAAATGACTCTTAATATTCAACATTTCAAGACAAACATGAATGGTATCGAGATTCCTGATGTAATATGCCTGTGGCCTGTTTCAAGTCTGTGTTTGGTTATCAAGTTGTGATGAAATTCAGGTTGTGTGATATTGTTCACATGTTCCCACACATGTTGCTTAAATTGTCGAGCTGACTGGCCTTTAAATGAATAACAGCAATTATTATGTTTTATTCTGTAATCAACATTAGCTTTGAATTCTTTAAACACATCATCTTTCCTGTGAATTTATTCTTGATAGTTCATTTTGGAGTTATAAATCTTTATACCATCATACCTGTGTCTTAATTTTTTAAATACTTGTCTTAAATATGAGAATTTTAAATGAAGTTTGGGGAAGAAACTCTGTTTATAATCTTTCTGTGTCCTCAATTTAAGACAATTAAGCAGACTTAAATACCAAATTGAAAATTGTTATATTTTATTAGGTAGAAGAAAATACCTTGGGTTGTTATCAAATCATTCATTGACTGTAGTTATCAGTCACTTATCAAATCAAAGTAGTAATACAAATGACAATAAAAGTTATCTGTGCATTCATCTAACAACATTATTATCCATGTAAACCAGAAAATGGCCTAAGCACTCGTTTATTTGAAAAAAAATTGACAATATAAAGTGAGAGTTAATCACATTAATCCCTTTTCTATTCTTTTATTACAGTCAAATGATAAAGATGAGCATGGGTGTCACCAGCACCAAATTATTTTGGGGAAGCTTTTGAGCCTCCTGCAATATATCTTACATATCAAATTATGGTGGAGGAGGTGCATACCCCCCCCCCCCCACATCACCACTCACTTCAACACACACAAAGGGAACTCCTAAACATTACAAAAGAATCTCTCCCTCATAGAGGTTTTACCACTCAATGTAGGGACACTTGAATACCAGTACTTGTCATCAGACCAAAGTAAATTGCATATGTTAAAACAAATTTACATGTGCGAACAACAAATCAAACTATTCTAAAACTAAATAATATGAATTTGCTATATCTATACCTGTATCAAGGAGAAACAATCATCAATAATAATAAACACATTTTTCCCTGTACTCATATGTACAAAGAAATGATCTACATCATTTAGAGTTTCTAATTTAATACTTTGACATTTCTTTTTCCAGCTACATGAACTCCATCACCTTTATGAAAGTTACTAGTGTCTTTATTTCTATCAACTCTAAATATTCAAATTCAATAAGTTTTAACTAGAGTTTAATATGCCAGAGTGAAGGAAAGTTTCTGTAAATACAAGGTCATCCTACACATTCAAAACAAATATAGTTTTTTATAGAATGTAGACTGAAAAATTCTTATACAATTCTCTGATACTGTGCTAATAGAAGTTCCTGCTACAAGCTGTTTTGAGTCATTTTCAGAATTTAAATTTGTCATATTAATATTTGATTTATATTTACTTTTGAAAAAATTATCACACTATTATCAACATCATTTGGGGCCTCACACTATTTTCAGCAGCATCAAAACTTTATGCAAATATGTTGAGAAACATACACAATGTAATAGCTGAGAATTTCATGGGAGAAGAACAGTGTGGATTCCGCAAAATATGCACTAAAGATGCATCTTCACAGTACAGATGATAATAGACAAAAGAGAAGACAGAAACTTACCAACTTTTATAAAGTTCATAGATTATGAAAAGACACACGACAGAGTCAACAGACAAAAACTCTGGAAAATACTGAAAGAGGAGAAAATTCCAAACCAACTCAATTACTCAATGCGATCTGGAGTTTATTTATAAAACTCCAACATTAAAATAATATTACATGGAAAACAACAGTTGTAGTGTACCAGGTCCATGATACTGTAACAAGTTCCCTATACTGCAATTGTTCTTTTTTTTCGTGTAACATTATTTGAATATTTGAGTTTTCATATAAACTGCAACTTTTTTTCTTTTCTTTTTTCATGAAATGGGAGAAAAGCTGCAACAATAATAACCAGCAGCAACCTAAGACAGGGATGTGTTGCCTACTCTCTTCAACTTATATACCAACCACCTAGTGAGAAACTGGAGGGATAGAATTAAACAGAGTTTGATATCAGGAAAGACAAAAAGTTAGAAACAATCCTATATGCTCATGATCAAAAAATCATAACAGATTCTGAAGATGATCTACAAAGAGCAGTTTTTGAACTGACAAAATATGCCCTGAAATATTCTATGAAATATCAGTTCAAAAAACAAACGTTATTGCTCTACAAGACAATGAACAAAAGAGAACCAAAATTGTTATAAATGGAGAAATGTGTGGAACAATCAACAAATTAATCATATCTTGGAAATATCATATGTGTATTTAACCACACCCAAGAGGATTATGAAAATACATGCATCACATATGAGATTTCTGAGACACCTTGTTGGAGTTACAAGAAGGGGCAAGCTGAAAATCAAAGTCATTAGAAAGAAACTAAAGACAGTAGAGGAAATAGAAAACTCCCAAAGAAAGTGGTAAGATCACCGTAAAAGAAAGCACAATAACAGACGGCCAAAACTAATGTGGAAATATAAACCAGCAGGGAAAAGAGCCATTGGAAGACCACAAAAGATGTGGCAACAGCAGGAACACCTGGAAGACTAACTTTCAGGAATACTGCATAACTAATGGAACATGCTGTTTAGCCTAAATACCTACAGTTCATAATGATGAAAAAATATATGAGTTGTTATGAATATGTTGAATTGATATTGAATCATATATTGAATATATATGAATATGATAATATAAAATATTTTTAGGATGATGATTAGTATATCTCATTGTTTTGATTACCTTATTCAGGGCCGCATTAAAGTCTTGTGGGGGCCCCCAAGCACAAAATTGTGTTGCCTTCCTCCCCCCTAAAAATACTCCAGCATTATTAAATAAAAAACTTACCTTAATACTAGTACTTCCTGTAAAAAATACAACTGAAAACTAATATTTTTTTACATACAATTTTACTTATATTATATTTATTACATTAAATACATTTTACAATACACCATGCAACAATTATTTTACAGACACAAAATTATATTATGTATTTTTCAGAAACACAGGGCCCCTCAGGGATCCCCTCAGGGCCCCTCAGGGTCCCCAAGCAACTCCTTCTTTTTGCTTGTAGGTAAACGCACCCCTTCTTCATTCGAAAAAACTACATTATCATTATGTAATTCTTGATTTTTCCTTTTTTGTTGGTATATAAGTTGAGGTTAAATAGTTTTTCTGTCATTACCTTCCTCATAATAGTTGTAGTATATGGATTAATTTACAGAATTAATTCAGAATTGGATCATTTCCAAATTGTTTTGTTCCTTTCAGTGAAAATATGTGTCAGTTGCAGTTGGATAAATTTTGTCCACCACAATAAAGTTGGTTTCTTAAATGTATTTCATTTGTTTTTGGAATCATTTTCAAGATGACAAGAATTACTAAGAATCATTCATGTGGACATGTTTAATTTTTATCTAATTTTATTTTAATGTACATATTAACACAGAAAGGTAAATTTTGTGTCAAATTCAGATTGACATAGTAATTTACATGATTAGACTTGTTTTGTCAAGAATAATTACATAAGTTGCTCTATATATGTCGACGTGCTGATTCTGAAGCAAGAATTGCGCCACCGCTCTCAAGTTCAAATTTTTTTTTTTTTATTGTGGACAACCTCTAAGAAATTATAAATTAAAATTTCACAATGTTTTTTCATAATAAAAAAAAAATAGACTGCAGTGGCCCAATTTAGGCTTCAGATTTGGATTCAGTGTGTTGATATACATACAGAAATTGGTGTAGTCTTGGCACCTTTTGACTTCTGAAGAGTATAATGCTACAAGACACAAAAACTTAGTATTCACATATGTTTTTTGTGATTAAGAAAAACTAGAGTAGTGGTGCAATTCTGGCTTTACATTCAGCCTGTTGACATATGTAGAGAAACATATGTGAAGTTTTTGGTCTGACAACTTTTTTATTTTGAGAGCCTGTGTTTTTAATTTTTACATTTTTTACATTCTTGCTGGGGAAAATTTAAGTAATGTAAAACAATGTGTCAATTGCATATTTGGTTTGTTTGCCAAATAAAATATGGGTATTCTAAATGTTCAAATCGTTTTGAAAGTACGTATTACAATTAAAATACCTTGCTTGTTGAAACAGTCTCACAGTGTTTCCAGTGTCCCTTTTTTCTGGAAGGCCTTAGAAGACATTGACCACTCACTATATACTAAAGAAACATTGTTTTGAAAAATACTCTTTGAATATTTACTTTTTATTTTATAAACAATCATCGAAATATATTTAATTGTGAAGTGTACCTGAAATTCATGACACTCATTTTCCATTTATTGTATGAAATTTACAGTTAATAAAGGGACTTTTGTTCATATTAAGTGGGACTGGGTAAATCGGTTTTATAATGAAAAATAAGAGAATTTTCCAACGCCATTTAAAAAACTCATGATCATGGAGATTGTTTTGTAAAATAAATCTCTTTTACATAAATCATTTAAAGGATTCTCTTTCATGCTTTGTCTAATGTTTTAAAAATCCTGAAATTTTGGTGGAATAATAATAATAAATAGAAATTCATTATTTACAGCATGATCCTGCTGTGCAGCAGATTGGATAAGTGGTTGAAAGAGCCACATTGACTGGATGAACACCAGAGAATGCAGTCAGAGCCCTGAGAGTGCAAGGACCAAACAACACTCCTCTTACCATCATCCTGATTGCAATGGTAGCGAGTGGTTCTTCTTTGTGATTCAATGAAGTTCCAACTTGTCCAACAATATTGTGAACCATACTATGCAACATTTTAGTAGTTGGATCCATCACTGAGGATATGAGTTGCTTATAAGTTGCGTAGGTTGTCAACACATACTTAAATGAACAGTTGCCTCAAGACTGGTTATGATTTGGCAAAGTTCTTTGTCAACAACAAATGTCATCAGTGTAGACAACTGGGACTGCTCATTAGATTAATGTATCTCTTGTAGTACTTGCCATATAAATTGCAAAGTCCAATTTTTACAGGCAGTTATAATAGTTATCCAGCTATGCTCATGACTACCTCGCGAATATTTGTTAAATTGACTCTGTACTCATTTAATAAATGTTCATGCCGATATTGCTTTTTTTTCTTAAAATGGTGTTTTCTTCAGAACTGAGACCTCTTACTTTTTCCTTGTTCTGTCCATTTATCATAATAATTATTCATAACAATTGTTCTGTCCATTTATCATTTATCAATTTTTAAAATCTTTGGATAAATGGAGAATAAATTCTCAGCAGGCATGGACCACATTCCAGATTTTCTTATAAACACAGTGCTCCATGTATAGTGGAACCACTCTCTCACATCTGCAATTACTCTCTAAAATCAGGCATATTCCCAGATATATTCAAAAAAGCAAAAATTAAACCATTGTTTAAAAAGGGCAATAGTTATGATCCAATGAACTACAGACCTATCTGCCTGTTATCAGGATTTTCAAAAATTCTGGAAAGGCTTTTCAATGATAGACTCAAACAGTTTCTCAATATACTATCTAGACTATATATATATAGAACGACTATACATCAACGTGCCATCTCTTCCCAATATATAAAACTCGATACTTATTATAAATCCTGTCTCAATATTATTTATTAATAAGTTAGTAGACATAAAATAACATTTTGAAATGTTAATTATTGTCAGAATATTGTGTGTGTGTATATTCTAACTGTAACAGAATTGTATCTTCTAGGTCAGATGATCCCATCTCAATCAGGTTTGTTCAGTTTTCCCTGGTCCTTTGCGCAAATGCTTGCGCATATCATATATATTATATATAATATATATATGATATATTA
>BOPP01000436.1:230466-273395 GCA_017312745.1 Gryllus bimaculatus
TATATATATATATATATATGCAAGCATGAGATGATATAAACATCAGTTTGCTCTATTCTTGTGTTTTTTCGAGAATTATAAAAATTTAATTTTTTTGACGTCTCTCACGTCGTTTATGTTTACGATAGTAGTGACTTGTTTACATTATATTTTCGAGAACATGTGCTTTAAATTTATTATATGCATTTTTTTTGAGAAAACTAGCTCAAAATTCCGCATTTTCAGAACCGCTCAAACGCCATTTTCTCAAACACAGCTCCAACTTTTTTCTTCAAACTTTTCAAACGGATAGTGCTTACTGAACACTTTAATATAACGTAAAGTTCATTTTGGGTGTTTTTTTCTTCAATTCTTACATAAATATGTTTTTTGAAAGATCTCACGCCGTTTATATGCATATTTCCAGCAATTTGTAAAGACTATTTTATTTGTGAGTTATTGGGCTTCAAATGACTTTTAATGTAGTTTTCCGAAAACTCATAAAGTTTACTACTATTCGTTATTATTCGTTTTTAATTTTAAAAAAATGTTATTTGGGCGGCGATAGATAGAAGGGAAGATTATTGGGCAAGTTCCAATATCTAAGCGAGACTAATGGAAATAGAAAATTAATATTGGAAAGTCTGTGCCATTCTGTAGCTCCACTAGCTATTTTCTCGCTTTCGATTATGCAGTAGAGGGAAAGTTATGTAATTCTGGGCAAATAAACGGGGAATTTTCGGCACCAAAACTTTTATGGCCCTGGTAACGTAGACGTACATAAATTCAGTTTCTAAATTTCGGGCCAAAGTCCTCTAACACGCGGTATAACCAGAATACAGTTTTTGAGTACTTGATACCGAAAAATAGATTGACGGCAAGAACGACCGATCGTTCGTCTGGTGTATGTGAACATCATTAGCACCTAAAACATGCTTCGGATTTTTTCCAAATGGAAAAATCCCCTGTCGATCTGGCTAAAGTCCTGCGATTTTGAAAACATTCCTTAATTTTTGGGGGTACTTTACAAGAAGTCTTTGGGTCATTTTCAAAATTTTCTCAAACATTGCTCCACATTTTTTTGTTTACAATTCTTGTAATAATGGAGTAAAATATACTTATAAAGGTAACGTTGATTTTCACTGTTATCTCAGAATTTTCGATAAATTGCGTAAGTTTGAATTTTTCGGTGACTTCCTATAACTACATAATTGAAGGTAGAAATTTTTTCTTCAAATGAAAGTTTTTGTTCATAATTAATTCTTTCATTGTAATGTATTTTTTAAAACTTTTAGGGGTTTTCGCGTAATATATCCTGAAATTGTACAATATTAAACAATTACAAAAACAATACTTTTTCAAAAATAGCTCCAATATTTTTCTTTAAACTTTTGGTAGGGATAATGCTAAATGCTATGAGCTGAAATAGCGCCAAATTGCTCTAAACCTTTGTTTTTTTATTACAAAAATGTAATTTTTTGACTTATGTCTCACGACGACAATATTAGTATTACCGGCAATTTGTTCACATTATTGCATTTATTAGTAAAATTGTATTAAATGATGTCTTATAAAGTTTTTCTAAAACTGAATTTTTTTTTGTGAAAACGAACTTAAATTTCCGTATTTTCAGAAATGTACTGAGCATTACTCTACTGACGACATCTAATTAGTATGAGATACGTTTTGCAAGTAGCATGGTTGATACCCATGGAAAGAAAAGGAAAGTGGTTGCAAAAATATCATAATTAAATATAATACTGTTATATTCATCAAAACTATTCATTTTTCGCGCATAACTTTATTCCCACGTATGCAAAGCGAAATCATGTATTCGTTTTCACATTTAACTCATTTAAAGATCTCAATTTTAATCAGGCTTTAAATATATTACAAAATATTAATTTGTGATGTATGAGAAATGCTCGAATGTAAGAAACTAACAAATAAATATGAAATAATATACAAATTCTTACTGACAAAGCATCCTTCTGGAATTACCTCTATTACGTAAACGAAGAGCGGTCAATTGGGAACGGGTTTGTCACGAAATTACACAAAATGTACTCATATTTTCCAAAAATTCAGCTTGATCTTATTCCAAGATCTGTATTTTATTAAGAAAAAATTATGAAGACGCTGAAATTGTTTAAATTTTTGCAAAATCAGGCCTTTTAACGAACATGAGACCTGCGCCATTCTCTGAAGTGTCCTGCTATCTAATGTGCCAATTTAATAAAAAAATATGGGATTCTAAAGAAAAAATTGTTTAAATAAAATTAAAATTGCCTGTTTGAAGCAAAATTTCATGTTTTTAAAAAATTGAACATGACATTATTTGAAGATGTTTTTGATAAACACATTTCATTAAGAAAAAATGGTACTTACGTAATTGTAGTTGTAGGAAAATTCCAGACAAATTTTGAATTTTTTCATTTTTCGAAAAATTAGGGTTACCAACATCATGGGATCTGCACCATTTTCTTAAACGTTCTTGAGACTATCAAACAACAAAATTGCATCAAACCGTTTTTAAGAAAAATAATTGTTTAAAGAAAATTTAAAATTTTTCTCAAAATTACGCGAAAAATACCCAACTTTTCGAAAAAGTGTACTTGACCTTATTTCAAAATCTATCTTTAGGGAACAGATTTTATAAAGAGAAAAATCTCTATCTTTAATATTTTAGTTGTAGGAACATGCCAAAAAACATTGTGAGTTTTTGTAATTTTCGAAAAATCAGATTTAAAACGAACATGAGACCTGCACCATTCTCTTAAACGTCCTTTACTGTATCAAACAACAAAAATTATTCAAAATCGATGGCGAAATTATTTTGAAAATTTCGAAAATTTACATGAAGCCATTGAGACAGTTTCCTCCAAAATTAAAATTTCGGTTTCATATTCATGGGACGCGACATCAGCCAGATTGATGATGTCTGATAATGTCAATTTTGTAGGAAATCGACTGGACGGTGTAGCCGCTAGCGTTGTTCACAGACGGACGTTTTGGCGTCTATCAATTTTTTTATTATCGAAGACACACAAAACAGGGATTCTGGCTACATCTTACATTCGCAGGTAAGAGGATCTTTTCTTCTAATTTAGGAACTGAATTATTCCACTTTTCGTTACCAGGGTCTTGTAATAAAAGAGTTTTTCTCACGAAAATTTTCGTTTTCTCACAGCATTACATAATAATAAATAATAATAATAATAAATATTAAATTTATAATGTGCGAAACAAAACCTGGAAACTATATTCTGAACCCTGAAAAAACGGGGAAAAACTGAATTCCAAAACGTCAGATCGCTGGCCACCCTGATATAGGGTATACTTTAATTTTTAATTTCCCGTATGCATACAAGTTTATATAATTATATGTACGTAATTAAATATATAATTATATACGTAGTATAGGGAAGTTATGTATTTCTGCGTGAAAAACCGGCGGATATTCGACAGAAAAACTGCATTATCGGGCCCTGATAACGAAGAAGTGTATAAATCGTTTCTAAATTAAGAAAAAAATCCTCGAACTTGTGGTGTAGCCAGAATCCCCTTTTTGTGGGTCCTTGACATCGAAAAACCAATTGACGGCAAAACGTCCGTCTGGCCGTCTCTTCTGTATCATTAGCTGAGAGTACAGTGGTCTTCAAATTTATTTCTGTTTGTTTCATTTGTCAAAGTAAGAAATTATTACTGGTCCTGACTATCGAAATGAACGCAGATAAGCATCGCAGGCGTTTTGTTTGAATTTGACGTTTTCAACTCATAACTGTGGTTTTTAGTAACAAAGGATATGCAATATTTTGAAATAGCTGTTTCCAATAATACGATAAAGTATGTGCTGCTGAGCACCAGTTGTAATAAAATAACACTGAGGTTAACCTAAAACAAAAATATTACGGAATCAACGAAGAAATATGTCAAGTTATGACTTTATCTCTTATTCATGAACCTTATTTCTCATTAGTTCCCACAAGCAAAACTCGGCGTTATTATGTGAAAAAAGTTGCAGCGCCAAGTTATGCTTGCGTTATGCAGCACCAAGATACAGCCCTGCGTCAGTGATGTCGACGTGCTGACTACTGCTTCTCTCTCGTGCAATAGTGCAAAGAAGTCGCAGGTAAGTTCTTAAATTTTACTTCTCACTATCTCATAGAAAAATATCGCCTTTTTCAATATTAGTTTTTAGCAACACATTTTAAATTTTTACGAGAAGTTGGCAACAGAATAGCCACAATTTTCGAAAAAGTTGTCGAATCTGTTTGAGGAACCTGCTGCGTGTTTTGTGTTTCATAAGAACTTCTCATTTTCACTTTCCTGTATACGTGCGTATACGTCCGTATTCACGTTTTGGGATTCCCTGATATCGGAAAAGTGTTTTTTTTCAAAACGTCAGTCAGTACGTTTGTGAACACCACTAGCGCCTAAACAATTCGAAGGATTTTTTTCCAAGTTGAAAAAACAAGCCTCTCCATGTGGCTCGAGACGAAGCGTTGAGGTTTTAAAAATCAGTCTTTAAAATTTGAGGGTACTTAACATGAAGCCCTCCCGATATTTTCAAAAATTTCTCAAAAACGACTCCAATTTTTTTTATCTAGCAAGATTAGAGTAACATACACTTATAAAGGTGGCTTAGGTCCGATCTTCAGGTTTAACTCGGAATTTTCAAAATTAGGAAAAGTTTGAATTTTTAAGCAACTTCCTACAACTACAAAATTAAAAATAGAGTTTTTCCCTTCACATAAAATTTGTTCTCCACTCTGAGTTCTTTCGTGTAGGTCAGGTACATGATTTTGAAAAGTTTAGGAGTTTTCGCACAATATCGTGAGCATTATATGCAATTTTCAAAAATTACAAAAACAAGATTTTCATAACACCAAAAACGGCTCCAGATATTTTCTTTGAACGTTTTGTTCGATTACTGCTAAACGCACTGCATCGGGCGCATTAACGCTAAAGTAATATAAACGCAATTTTTATATATTCATTAGAATTTTCAAAATTACACAAGTTTTTTAGTATACGAGAACTAAAAAAGGCGAATATTCCGTAACGTTCAAAATTTTCTCAAAAACTGTGGAAATTTACCTCCGAAAATCTCCGTAATGGAAAAGAGTTCTCGATATTCCGAAAGCTTGATTTTGTCCAATGTATGTGGGGCATGAAAAATAAAAAAAAATCTTAAAATGAAAGTGTTTTTAGTAAAACATTGAATAAAAATGTACAAAATCGAAAAGTAAACGATCGCGTTAATTGAAAAACGAACTCTAAATATTTCGTCTGATAACAGTTTGTCAAATTTTTGTAAGAATTACCAAAAATGTGATATTTTTTGTGCTTCCTTCCTTAAAATTTGGCAGATAAACTGCTATTAAATTTTACAAGAATGTTAAACAACGAGTTTGTTTTGACCAGGCCGAATATATGAACATGGCAGCCATTGAAAATCAAGGTTTGGATATTAACTGTCCTCAGGTAAATTTGACGCGAAGGCATATTCTCTATTTATTTTTGGAGAAAAGTGTGAGTTAGGGATGATTCTGGTTCCATTAATCTCTTCTTATAAAGTTTCTATTCAGAGCGTGCAATGATGAATGCACTTGACCGGTTTCTCTGAATCGCCTTTTCTGACCCGACACCAACGTTTAGTGTTCCAGTGCATTTCGAAGTGGCGGATGTTCAAGCAAACCGCCTTCCAACTTTGCGGATAATTTGAGGTAAGTTGTGAAAACCGCTTCCGGTGGATGAAAGTACAATTGGCCATTTTTGGAACATTACTTAAGAATAAACCGGACACGTCTTTGAAATTCTTGTTACGTAAAAAAAAAAGAGCCTCATTGGCCTCATTGGCTTTACAAAGATGGCGACACTGACATCTTACGTGCCAGCCAATAATTCCTAAATATTGATCAGAAATTATTTCTCCTATTCAAAAGAATAAGAAGATTGACGAACACACAGGCCCTCTGCAGAAGCCAGAATTTGTAACTTTGCACAATTATATAGGTTAGTGGCACTTGCGACCAGCTGTGTAGAAATTATAGAGGAGTAGTGAAAGAATAATGTAGTATGGAACAATTGTAATTTACAATTTACTTTTTATTTCAATCTGTTCTAAAAATAGTTCTTCTAATAAGTTCACATTCGTTTTTTTTCAAAAACTAGTAGATTTTGCGCAGCTCACTAAAGTTTTAAGTAAAGGTAATTTATAATTTTAGATATTCTATGCCATATACATTTTTAGGAAAAAACACAGTGGTTTACCCGTAATTTTTGCTTCAAGTAAAGCTAACAACATTTTTTTCAAAAATAGCTCTAATTTTTTTCTTTTATTTTTTCGGATAGAGAAAAGGACACTTCACAAGGCGCAGGTAACAATTTTGTTGAATATTGAATTTTCGAAAAATCAAAAGTTATAAATAATGCGTGCCATGAGTGCTGTGGTAGCACTGCAAGTTCTGTTCTGCTACTAGGGGATCGAACAAGTGAGAAAAAAATGTATTTGACACATAAGTAACAGCTGAGAAAAGGGTGGGACAAAACCGAAGTGCTAATCCCGACAAAACAGACTAGGAAAATAAATAGTACGAATAAGTCTATGCCATTCTGCAGCACCACTAGTTTTTACTCTTTCACTCTTACTTCGTAAGAAAATAAAGTATTGTGACCGTGGACCGAAAACGGCGAATTTTCGACATACAACTTTTTGTCGGACTCTAGTAACGCAAAAAGGGGATGGATCATGATCCTATAAGTAGTAAATTACTTCCTCTAACACCTGGTGAAGCCGGTAGTCATGTTGTGTGGGTCTTTGATACCGAAAAATTGGTTGACGGCAAAACGTCTGTCTGTCCGTCTGTGGTTATCGCTAAATCATTTAGGCGATTTTCTTCAAATTGATACTCAGATGTATTTGAACCAACTAGAGGCTGTGCGAGTTTGAAGCCGATATTTGGAGAGCAAACAGGACCCTTAAGAGAATAATGTAGGTTTTATGTACGTTATAATCCATGATTTTTCGAAAATTGCAATAGGGCAATATTTTGTGGCCTTCTTACAACTACAAGGGATTATTTTTCCTTAATTAAGAACAAATTAATTCTAAAAATAAGGCCTTCGAACTATAAGTAGTTTTCCCGTTATTTTGCGTGAAATGTAGGCAACTTTAAATTTTTGAAATTCAATTTTCTCAAACGCGGCCTCAATTTTTTCGTTATATTGGCTTCTCGTAAATGACGGTAAAATGTGGTTTTGTCTCATTTACGGCAAATATATTCGAAAATTACAAAAAGTTAATATTTCAAACAACAAACTTGGAGATTAAGATTTTTTCGTGAAAGAAAATCTGTTCTTTAAAATAGTCATGTAAAATCTTCGAAAAAATAGTTATTTTCACGAAATTTCCGGCTGAATTATATCACGATTATAAAGATAAACTTTTTTCTAAAACTGTTCCGTTTTATTTTCGCTTAAAAACGAAGGACGCTTAAAACAAAGGTGTAGTTCTCATTTTCGTTGATCTTTCTAAATTTCAGAAAATTGCCATTTGGAAATATTGGGTTGATGGATTGAAAATGGACTTATTGCTTCGTTAGCATCAACGAACATTGACATCGTTAGTAACATCTAACACTGACATGGAAGATAGTAATTCCCCCTTGTAGAACTACTTCTCTCGTGATTGTTGAGCGGATAATGTGCTTGTCGAAGAGGGATACCTGTCTTTCCGCAGGGACCCCATGTTTCAAGGGCAAGGACATAGGGGGCTTCGCCAAGCAGCTGACGTGGCTATATGCTCCAGGTCCTTGTGGGCTTTGTAGATGGGAGCACAAAGTTGGCTTCGCGCCCGCTAAGCCTGGCCTCAGCGCATTTCTGCGGAAAATCGAATTCGAGATTAGAACGAAAATACACGTTTTGGGGTCCACTGATACCGAAAAAGTGGTTTTTAAACGTCCGTCTGCCTGTCTGTGGACACCACTAGCGCCTAAACCATGCGTAGAATTTTTTCCAAATTGAAATAAACCCCTGTCCATCTGGGTCGAGTCGAAACTTTGAAATTTTGAAAAAAATATTCTTCAAAATTTGGGAATACTTTACACGAAGTCCTCCGGGCACTTTTAAAATTTTCTCAGAACTGGATCCAAATTTTTAGAGTGGAATCGGTCCGATTTTCACGATTAACTCAGAATTTTCGAAAATTTCGTAAGTATGAATTTCTTCGGTGTCTTCCTAAAACTACAAAATTAAAGATTGAGATTTTTCCTTTCATTACAATTTGTTCCCCATAGTGAGGTCTTTCATTAACGATAGGGACATTTTTGAAAATTTAGTAGTATTCGCTCAATAGTGCGTGCTATATGTGCAATTTAAAAAATACAAAAAAAACAACAGATTTTTACATAAACGGCTCCGTTTTTCTTTAAACTTTTGGTAGGGATAGTTGTAAATGTACTCTATAGGTTGACATAAACGCCATATTGCTCTATTCTTTTGTTTTTTCAAAAATTAGAAAATTGTAATTTTTTTACTTGTTTCTATGTTAATATTTATACCAGCGGCAATTAGTTAACATTTCTTTTATTTATGAGTATATGTGCTTCAAATAATGTCATATAAAGTTTTTCGAAAACTCAACCGTTTTCTGTGAAAACTAGCTGAAAATTCCGCATTTTTAGAAACACTTATTTTTATAAGTTGTGCCATTTCAGTAAGAAAAATGGAAGTATTTGGTGGTGAGCGTGGAAAGATTAAAAACCGATCTCTCAATTTTTCAAAGAAAGAGGTGGTGATCCTTCCAATCAAAATGACTCTAGACTTAAACACTAGTCTAACTTTACTTGGAACAGTTTTTAAAGGCGCATAGGCAGAAAAAACGAACCTTTTTACTGGGCTCTGTTGCTACCAACCTCTCGTCCGACAATGACTTCATTTGACGCGTTATTATCTCACAACGTAGCAGCACAGTTTTTCCAAGATTCTTCGAATTCACCTCATTGCTATCGGTTGTGATGACTGTATGATGTAGACAGAGGCGGATTAATATTTTTGCGGCCTGGAGGTACATCAAATTTGCCGCCCCTTGTTTAAAATTAATGTTACATTTCAAATTGTAACGTTTCAGTAATAATTCCTCATTAATTGGGACGTTTTAACTTTAAAAGTAACATTACATTTTGCATATTGTTTTCATAAATTATATATTTTTTTTGAATCAGATAATTTTGGATATAAATGTATATGCATAGCAAATAACGCTCAACATTATTAACGTTTCAATACTGAAACGTTAACATTAAAAGGAAACTAAAACATGACAATTAGAAATGCAACATGTTTTCTTTCGTCAACGGGCCTTACTTTCAGAATCATATACTTGTGAAATCATAAGGTATACTCTAATGAAGTAGACAAATAAATAGCTTGTATTAAATATTAATATGATAGATTTTTATTTACAACAACTGAAGGATTAGAATGCTACAACATTTTTTATAATTTTCGATTTACCATTATAAACAAGGAATATAACATTTAACTTTTTGGATGGTGTTTTTTATACAGTTGACATGACATTTTATTAATTATAGCTAATTTGTCTATTGATGTAAAATTTTGCGACGTACCTTTTGGTGAGCATATTCATCAATAATTATAGTAAATTCTAAAACGCTGAGATAATTTTCTTCGATACACAATAACGCTAAGAAGTTTAGTCGATACTCTGTCATTGTAGAATGCAAATAATATTTAATCCTTTTTAAACAAGATAATGAACGTTCTGCTGTGCAATTGGCCACCGGAATACATAAAAAGATTCAAAGTGCAATGTCAGCGTTAGGATAAATACATTCTAATTCTTCTTTCCGTAACCACTTTAATAAAGCTGCAGGATTCGTTGGCTTAACATCTTCGTCAAGGATTTTTAAATACGAACTTAAATGTATAAGCTCAGTAACAAGCGATTCTTCAAGATATTGGAGAAATTGTGAACATAATAATATCGCTGCTTTTTCCAAATCTATCAAAGATAATTTTTCTATTTCAATGACAGCCTTAAATTTTGCATGTGCATCTTTATACGCTTCAAATCTCTTATTCAATTCTGCTAGTAATTTATCAACAATAACCAAACAATTATCGATTTTAAACTTGTCTCGTGCGGTCAGCTCTGCTGCATTCTCGTTAGTTTCATCACATTGCATTTTATGTTTCCTTTTCTTTTGTTTTCCGATTCGTACGTTTCAGTATTTGATAGCTTCTTACCCTTCTCTTCAAAAAGTTCCAAATTGTGTCTTCGTTTTTAAAAGTTCTACAAACGAAGTGTAAATACCAACCACGGAACTTAAATCGATATCGACTTTTTGCAGTTGTTTGTTCGACGCATTCAAGCGGTTGAATCCCCAAACCTCGGTCATAATAGCAGTTTCAAGTCGATTTAAAGCAACAATAATACCTTTAGCTTTCGCACGCGTTGACGATTTTTGCGTAGAAGATTGCGTATCAGATATAATTTGAAGGGCATCGAAAACATTTTGCCAACGATGTTTTAGAGCCTGACATGCATCATCTCGAGCTGACCAGCGCGTAATTGAAAGACTTCAAAGAGGATGTACTGGATACTTCATCTACTAAATTTTGAAGTACGTCCCAACTTTTCGTCATGACCTATCAAAGGAAGCCCTCTTGAAACAAGACTTTTTATTACTAAAATTACACGCTCAAGAACATTCCTCCAATAAGTTGCCTCGGATTCAACTTGTTCAAGCAGCTGCTTATTCACTTGGTTTTCAGTCCGCTGTCTATTTTTCAATGCGGACGAACAGTTTCTATGACATGTAGAATTCTCATGTTCTTTTAATTTGGTATGCACATTTTTCCAATCATTGAATCCCTCCGATGATAATTTTGTTCTTACTTGTGAATTGCTTGAAAACAATAGACAAACACCTCAGAAAACAGTTCCATTGCTCTCAAAGTAAACAAAACAGTGGCGAGGAATTTTTTCTTTACTGATATGCGTATACTCAAACATTTTCGACGTTAAGTAACGAACTTTGCCATCATTGTAGTCTTTTCTTGATTTAGAAAAGTCAAATTTTTGTTTTGTTCGAACCCATGCTTGGCAACATAATCTCGTGTATATCATATCACATTAATAGACCACAAAGCTGGATCGCTTTTCCAACAAAAACGATCAGTCGAAGTTATGGTTTCATCAATTTTATGTTCTTGCAGTTGTATACATTCGGTAGAAATCCTATTTAATTAAAAAAGAAAATAATAAATTATTATAATAACGTATTGTAATATTATAAACAAATATTCTAGAAAGATTATATATATAAAGGTTTAATTAATTATACAAAAATTTCTTAAACTATTTACATCGGTTAAATCAACTCATAATCAATCGCAGTTATATTTTCAATTGCTTGAGGAACCATTTCATTTTTTGCTGTTTGGAACTTTACAGTCTCATTATTAGATTCAGTGATAAACCTGAATAGATATGAGAGCCAAAATATTACGTGTATTATTACATATTATATAAAATAAAGTTTAGTAACATAATTATAGTAACATATTTTATGCTAATTTATTTAAATTTTATATTAAGATATTGTTCATTTTAACGAATACAACAACACGTCAAGAATATTTAATTTCTAATCATTGTATTAAACATTTTGTGCATATTGAGAATATTTTAGTAACACAACTCTGCATTAAAAGTATATTAATGTTAACATTTATTTATCGTAAGTTATTAGTACATGGAAAAAATATACAAGCTGAAAACTAAATATGTTATCTAATCTATATGTTTATACTAACTCAGTAGTAGAATTGTCGAATGATCTGCACCAGTGATCAGTTTCACATATAGGTTTAGAGAATTCATTTTTTTGTCTTATTGATTTCATTTTGACATTTCTCTTCCTTTTCTTTTTAGACCTTTGCATATTGACTTCCGCTGAGCCTTTTTCGATAATCGCTCATTTTAAAACTTCAAAATATCATTTTTAATCAGCAAGCTCTTACAATAAACGATACACAACAATAGTAACAAAAGAAAGAAAAGGGTTTTTTCAGATCCGACTTCTAGAACTAACTCAAGAAGTAACAGATGTCGCTACTTTCTATATAGCGCAATATGAATGCATGGCGAAATCCGTCAGCGATTTATGATTGGCTATTTCAAACTCCTTACTCTAAGAATGTAATGCTTTCTGCCCAATCAACCAATCGGAAGTCGTTGGCGAATTCTTTTCATGTATTCTGTAACATTGAAAATGTCCCTATTTGAAATTCAAACTTAATTTATAAATCAAAGGTTGAGGGGGCGGCTTTAATCTCGTTTAAATCATTTTTAAAATAAAAATATAATTAATGCTTATAGTTTTTTGAGAACCTAAATTTGTTTAAGAAAATATCAAGAAAATTTTGCGCCTTTAAATATTTGCCGCCCTTGAAAATTTGCCGCCGTAGATACGTGCCTATGTGTAAATCCACCTCTGGATGTAGATAATATTCATATGAAAGAAAACAGATTGAAGGAAGGTGATAAATTTAACTTAGAAGTAACAAACACACTTCCTTACAGTACGAAATTTTGATATTGAAATTTTCTAAATTTTGACTATAGTATTCAAAATTGAAAGCTAATTTCAGTGTAATGAATGCAAGGTTGTGTTAAATTATTATTGATTTTATGGCTGCTGTAAATACTGTAATAGGTAAATTTATTTCTGTTTGTTTCATTTGTAAAAGTAGAATACGATTTCTGTTCCGGACGATAGAAATGAATGCATGACGATAGAATTGAATGTTTTCAAGTAATAGCTGAAGTGTTAGTTGCGCAGAAATTGCAATATTTCTATATTACGTAACTCTTTCTAATAAAGCAAGGAAGTATGCGCTGTTTCAGTACCACTTGTTTACTTTGGTATCTTGGTAAAAAAAATCATAATTTCGAAACCTTCTCACTTTGCTTTTTATGTGGTATATAGTGAGGAAAACATTACATTCCCAAACATTAAAAAGTGGTAGTGGCGTAATATTTTCGCGTAGTGTGCAACTTTTTTGTCACCTTGAAAATTACCTGAGAAAATATCGCAGATTGCATTAATAATTCATGTGTCAAGAGATAAAGAGGCATAATTATTGTTATAATTGTGTATATCCCCTTGATAATCTTCAGAAACATTTCCATAGCCAAGTGTACAAATTACTTTCCTCTTGAAATAATTTATTCACTAGACTGGATTTTCATGCACTTTAAAGTGCCAAAATATGCCTGCTAATATACATACACATACAGGTTAAAAATTGTCTAAACGTGAACATTTTCATTTAGTGATAATTTAATTTCACAATAAATTACACGAGATGCCTCAAAAATTTTAAATCTTTTTCGCAGTCTGATTGTTTTTAGCGTAATCTCACCTTTCGGTGAGATAATCCTACTGATTAAGTTGATAAACTAATTCGAGATTTCTAAATCTCTCACAAGGCGATACAATATTTTTGAAGTTCCATTGTTTGGATGATGTTTTAAATGCATAAAATGAACGTTCAAGAGAAAATTCCTATTTTGAGAGGAGAAAAAGGTTTTCATCCGTACTTTGAAAATGAGACTACTGCATTAAGTTTTAACAGGATTTTCAAAATGTATAGCACATAATTAATTAGAAATCAAATTCTTTATTCCTGAAACAATTTGACTGTTAACCAGTGAAGTTCTTGTGGAATACTGCCGATTTCGAGGAGCAAAGATATTCCGTCGCTGGCTATGATGCCCCAACTTCAATGACTGTTCTGTGGTTTGGTTTCGATCAATTATGATCAAACTACCTACACTGATAATGACGATGCAACTGACATACAAACAGATAATCGGATACGCAAACTGATGAATAATTCCCAAAATGAACATGCGTATAGATTGACAGATGGAAAGACGAATTGATGATCGTATTGGCGGATAGTAGAGCTCGTTAAACCTCAATAGTACTCGATAGTACCATAGTATCAAAACTATCGAATACTATTGGAATCAATTTTTAATTAAATGTTAACACTTAAATAGTTCATCTTTAATTACCAATACTCCAGCGACATAATTCATCTTCTCATTAAATGTAAATATAACGAGATCACTGTTTCAAACACTAGATCAACATCGTGCTTTGTTAATAAGAGAAAGCGAGATAAAATTCACATTCAGTATGAGTGTGAACGAGCGTCAAAGTGAATACGTCAATAGGCTTTATGCACGGAAACGTTTACTCACAATAACATAAGTTGGCAACGTTTAATTAATAAAGTGGTAAGTAATATTTTCCAAACTTTCCCCGAGATGGCAACACTGAACGATAATTACAATATTTAACCAATATCAAAGAAGCTTGCATTTAATGCTGGAGAATGTATTGAAAAAATGGGTTAGATGTTATTTGAAATAACTTTTTAAATAAACAATATTTATTTATAAAATATTGTGGTTTATTTATTTGGTGAAGAACGTTTTTGCCAATTAGTCGAAATATTTGTGTATTATTAATTTCTCTGACTTTCGATAGTACTATCGATATTATTCGATAGTTTATTTGAAGAATATCGATACTTTTCGGGTTATACTATCGAGGTTTAAAGCGCTCTAGCAAACAGGCAGACAACGGAAGCACAGACAGACGACGGTCGGGCAGACTGGACGGCACGTGACGATCGGGTAGACTGTTGGGTAAACAAACCGTCGAAGAGACGGACGGTGAAACAAATGGATAGACTATAGAGACGGCCCGGAAACAAATTGGCGGACAGATTCGCGGAAAGGTAGAAGGACAAACAGATCCACAGACGGACGAATCGACGATTAGGTGGATGGACCAATTAAGGAGACTAAGTCTGCCCCGTAAATAATTGTAACTATTAAAAGGAAATTAGTGGTTCTTAACGTAAATTAAAACGAGCTATCTATGAATAAATGAAATTTTAAAAAAATCTTAATTCTGTATGTAACATTGTTTTATGGTAAATTTAGATTTTAAAATTGAACTATTAGATTCCATTGTTTCTTTCATCTAAGAAGGAACTTCTTAAGAAAAGAAAGTTACTGTGTGAAAAAAAGGCGAATTTTTGGCAGTAAAATTATTATTACAGGGCCACGGTAACGATGTTGGAGGGTATTTTACATGAAGGTCCTGGAACATTTTCAAAATTTGAAAAAAATGGTGGCATCGATTTTGATGAAATGTTATTGGGGGATAGTTTTATGAAGGTTTAAAAGAATGCTTTAAGTCTCATCTTCGTTGATAACACCGATTTTTCGAAAATTGCAAAAAATCGATTTTTTTACGTGTTCCTACAACTGAAATATTTAAGATATATTTTTCCCTAAACAGAACCTATTCCTTACAGATAGATTTTGAAATAAGGTCATGTACAATTTTTCGAAAATTTGAGTGTATTTAGCAGTATTTTGCGGGAAATATAGACAATTTTTGAGGATATTTGATACCTAAAAGATTACTTTGTATTCAATAAAAGTAGGTTCATTAACCGTTTAACTTCTTTGAAGACTTATAGAATACTATGCCTGCGAAATTTTTTCTATAAGAGCCTGTTCTAATTTAAACTTCTATTGTTAAAAAAATAGGCCGGTAAGGGCCAAATTATTTTTACCGTCTTTAAGTACAGAGATTTTACTTTCATTTAAAGAATTTTGGGGAGTACTTTACCGTAGTCGCTCTAACAAACATATTACTTTACATATTTATTTTCTTGGGCTTCACTTCAGGGCGGTGACATATAACGAGTAGTGCTGCAGAATGGCCCAGACTTTCCCGTAATAGTTTTATATATTAAATGCGCGTTAATAAATGAACTTAATGCACAAATCGTAGAATATTAGTAATTTAATTAGTTTTTAGTATCAGAGATATTTATCAACTGTGTATGATGTACTATCACTAACCGATAAAAAAGTTCTAATCTGAATAGAGATGGAAATAAGAGTTTTTGCAAAGAATTGATATTATTCGCTAAGCGAATGCACATAGTTTTGACTACGCTACGCTAGCAACAGTGTGTTACTTTCTCCTACGTAATTTGCTGCGAATACTGTATCAGCCAAATTTATTCCTGTTTATTTCATTTGTCAAAGTAAGAAATTGCCGCTGATGGCCGCTGAAAGATTGAAATGATTGAAGGTGTTAGTAGCGCAGAAAATGCAATACTTGAATTTTACGTAGCTGCTTCCAATAATGCGAGAAAGTAGCACCACTAGCGTTATACTTCTATTAACAAAGTTAATTGAAGTGAGAAAATTGGTTCCATGTTACAGGAAGTCAATATGCATCCCGAAGAAGAGAGAACTATTGGTGTCCCTGCCACGACGCAACCACCAGTTGAAGGCGGCCGCACGGCATCTGCGGTGGCTGGAGGCGCGGACTTCGACGACAGCCTGATTGATTTCGTGTGTGACAAAATGGAACCTGACGTCGCGGCTTTCTTCCGCCTCCTACTAAAAGAAGGCCGGAACCAACCAGGAGATTCTGGTGTCTCCTTGGACTCCAAGTAATGTCGATGCGAACATGTAGACCTTGAACCTGCTTATGTACATGCGTATTCTCCTACAATATTCTGAGAGAATTCTAGAAAAATTGGGGTGTCAAGGAAACTACGGTGTGACATTGTGAATTGCTATACTGCCGCTCCGACATAACATGGATCGTTAGGACTTGATTCATCTGACTTACGATAACCATAGATGTCTGCACAGGGGGGGGGGGTAGAACGGCGATGGTCGTCACTGAAAAATGTGAGAGGTGGCCCCGTAGGTCTTTAACCCTTTTTAGCTCAGGGTTATGAAATTGGTACACTTGTGCGGAAAAGTCCGCCAAACATATAGCTACTGTAACGACGGTTTAATATAAAATAACTACATTAATTAATTGTGTTATTAATTGTTTTATTTTATTCCCTTTGAAGTATTGTTTTATTTGTATACTAATTATATGTCCCATGAAATTAAAAATAGTTAAAAGGAGCAAGACGTTGGAAATGTAATTAATTTTCTCTTTCTTCCTTCATGCTGCATTGTACATTGTTATGACAGTTAAACATCATTTTGTTATGACACATGTACTTTTTCGTGTAACTTTCCATGTCCAAGGACGTACTAGAAAATTGTTCGTATTGTAATATTGCAACTTGCATCCTAGGAATACGTGTCCCATTTTGTTATAAATCCCATTCACAAATGAGTGGCGTGAAATTTGAAAAAAAAATGGAGGTTAACATTTTTAATACAATGGAACATCTCACACTGAACTCTGTGTTGTATTAATCTATGTTTATTTTAAATATTTATCCCGGTTATGATTTGAAGTCGATTCCTTAGGTTTCCAACGACTGAACTAAGACGGTTCCGAGTGATTTAAAATTCCTTCCGGACCCAGAAGGCCAGCGGCCAACCTCGGTGGACGAGTGGTTGGCTTACTGGTCTCTAAGCTCTCAGTGCGCGAGTTCGAGCCCGGCTAAGACACGTGAATATTTGATGGGCTGAAAATCTCATAGTGGTCATATTAATAATGCTTGTTGCCTGTAAAAGACTCATGACAGGTGCCCAAAAAAATTGAACCAACCAGATACTATAGAGGGAGTGAGATAGATATCATCATACTAAAACAGTGAAGCAACCCTTCTGTACGACCAGTTTGAAACCCTTCAGTACGAAATGTTAAAATAAGGGTTTTAAATTCGCAAGACTTCGAATTCGGCCAGATAGATCGGGGAATGTCTGGTTCAGGAATATACTCAGTGCGGTTTAGGCACTAGTGTTGTTCACAGACAGACGCCTGGACATTACAAACAGTTTTTCGGAAAACAGAATTCTCCAAACGTTTAATTTCGTCAATTTATCTAGACTTATTTATGTTTCTTCAGCATTACATACTAACTTTCTCCTTACTCCATACATAACAATATGCGAGCCAGTTAAAAGTGAAAAACGTCGAAAATAGTATAACGACATTAAAACTTTGGGAAACATTTAGAAAGTACACGGAACTTTTCTCTGATAGAAAATGCAAACTGTTGAATAAAACGGTTGTACAAAAGATAATCAGTTATTCCAAATTAAACTAGTTAGTTACACCAAATTATACGCACATTCCCATTGTACAGTGCCAATAAACTTTGCGCAAATGCAAGCAATAAGTTGACAAAGCTTTATCGCAATCGAAAAAACCTTCCAAGCAGATTTCGCCTAGACTCGAGACTGTGTGAAGGCTCGTCATGCATGGGAATCTAACACACAATTCCCATGACGCTTATCTGATTAGAAAAGCGATATGGAAGTACATTAAATGAACTCATATTCACGTAGTATAACGGCGGCAGCTACGGGGAGTAAGGGTTAGAATCCCGCCTTAGGCATGGATGTTTGCCTTACTGTTTACATTTTTAATATATGATGTGTTCCATTCTGTAGGGTCATCGCCACCTCTCATCATATAGTTGAAAATAAAGGGTAATTGCTTGAATAATGCATCTGTGCTACTTTTTATTAATTCTATTGGTATACCATCTTGCCCAGCAGATCTTCCATTTTTAATCAATCTTACAGCTTCTTTGACTTCTTTTCTACTAATTTTATGAATGTTTTCATCACTATGTAGAGTAGTTTGTGTTATTTTCAAGAATTATGTCCGATCTTCGAACATCTTTTCATAATATTCCTTCAATCTGTAGCCTATATAATTTGTAAATGACATTTTTCGTTACAGTTGTTTTGAGTGGTTTTGACTGTTTTTCATGCTTCTTTTGATCGAGAGGCGCCTAAGCCCTTTTCTATTTTTTCACATTAGTATTGCCACATTAGTATTATTTTTGGCTTTTGTTACCATCTTTTTACCTGTTTAGTTTCATGTAGTCTGTTTAGTGACATGTTCTCTATCATCTTGTTGTTTTGTTGAAAGCCATTTGTGGTAAAGGTTCTTCTTAATATCTACTATTTTTGTAATATCTTCATTCTATAAGATACTCTTGATATCACACTCTATTCTTTTCCTTTCTCCTAAGATTTCGTTTGCTACTTCATAAATTTTATGCTTGATTTCTTCATACACATTCAAAGCAAAAAAAAAAAAAGAAATTTATTTCATGTTATTCAAATTTAAATTTTAAACATACAATTAATGGAATTATTTTCTAATTTAAAAAAAATATATTGTTTCGTGTCAATTGGAAGCATATTTTTGCTCATTGTCGATATTTCTGTGCTGTCATTAGAGAATGAAAATACAGTACTGGTTTCAGCAAGTGATCTGAGCCACATTCTGTTCCTCGATAAACTCTGACGTCTTCAAATTTTAATTTAGTGGCGATTTTGCAAGTGCCATAAACAATAATTGACTTCAACTGCAGTTTGCGTCCAAGTAAACTTGTGCATCTCTTTGTGTTTAAAAAAGAAAACACAGATTATGTTCTTCAAATAATTCTTTTTAATCAATGGCCATTATCATTTGTTACTGGTTCTACGTATCTTCAGATTATTTGCTATTTTCATTTATTTCAGTTCGACCGTTTAGATATAATGTAATTATTTGTTTTCTATTTCAAATCTCTTCTGAAACAGCAGTCAATTGATAATAAAATTCTAATTTTTTATATCCTTTTTATCATCTGACGGAGCATATGCGCCAATTATTACAGTATCCTTTCAATTTTAATTCCACCATATTCAATCTTTCATTTTTCTAATTCTATCAAAATATAGATTTTACTATATCATTTTAGATTATATCTAACGAAATCCATTCATATCAATTGTTAACGTTACAAATATTGACTATAAGTCAACAAATAAAAAAATGTTTTATTTATTTAATGTTATATAAATATCATAATAAATAATTATGTAAATATGTTGAGCATAAATGAAATATTTTTTATAAAACCCGTCATGTTGATTGGACACTACCGCTGTAGTTCCTCTCCCGAGAAAAACACTTGGTGCGCCTCTGCCTAAGTGTTTTTGGTCATGAGAGTGATAGTAAGGCTTCGCGACCTGTTTCCTCCGCAGGCCGGCCTGGGTGGACGACGAGAAGATCCGATTGGGCCAGAAGTTCGCGGAGAATTTCCTGTTCGGCGTGTTGACAGCGGAGATGGCGTCCCTGTTTCTGCTGTTCGCCGTGCCAAGCACCCTGACGCCGCTCGTCTTCACCGGCAACTCGGACACGTCCCTCAAAGCTTTCCCGCGCTACCTCTCCATCATATTCTGCGTGCTCTCCTGGTACAGCGACGACCTGTGGGCGGAGGGCGGCAAGGCCAGGCATCACCTGCAGTACGTGCGCAGAAAGCACGACAGGTGGGTGAAAAATTGATTAATTGATTGATTGATTGACTATTGAATGCGGGAGCGTCAACTGCTAAGGCTACTAATTCCGTAGGTGTATTGTAGGTTTTACCCATCGGAATGTGACAGTCATCTTTCCTGCTGGATGGCGAGATACGGCGCCGACCTAATACTGGGCTAGCGGGATTTTCCCTCAACTAGGTATCTCCGCCCCGCGGGGCGCCGCCCCAGCCGGGATAAGCTCTAAGCCCTGCCGGGTGTCCCGGCATGAGTGGTAGTGTAGTGAATGTACTGGTATGTGTGTGTAAGGGATGAGGGTAGGGCAAGGAAGAGGAAGGAACGATCGCGCTCGGTCCGTGGCTCGTTTGTTGATGTACTGCTCCGGCATTCGCCTGGTGTTGAACGGAGAAAACAGGCCGTTCACAGCGCCTGACCGCTAGAAATCTTTTCAAACCGATCTAGCTAACTATTCTGCCACCGTCTGGACTCGAACCCTAGAACCTCTGGGTCGGAGGCTTTGCAGTGACTTCTGTTGATGCCTGAGCCACCTCTCATGGTAGATTTGATTGCGAGGCAGGTGGAACGATCTGCAGGAAAAAATAGGCAATGCAGGAAAGAGGCAGGCTCGATAAAAAGTGTAAATATAATAATTGATTTTATTTGAGAAAATAACGTGTTTTGTTGTCGCGTTTTTTTTAAGTGGTAGTGAGAAATGTAACGGACTATGATGGTACAAGGGAAATATGTCACGTTGCATAAATGGGTTAACAGAATGATGTAAAATCACAGGATTCTGTGACGGAGTAACGAGATGTAAAAGAGAGGTTAAAATTGGGTGTAAAGAGAAAAGTGAATGTTGTCAGTGAGGTACAGTAAAATATTATTGCAAGAACAAGCCAATCATAATAACTAACAAGGAATGTGTACATTTAATCTGTAGAAAATAAGATTTAGCAATTTAAAAGGACAGAGATATGGAGAAGATTTCGTGAGACGAAATAAAAATAGAGAAAATACTTCATTTTTCATCCATACGTGAAAGGTGAGGCATTTGCGAGAAAGCTTGAGCTGCACTGGAGCGGAGTGGGTGCCCGACAGGTACCGCGGCCCCCTCAACGCCCTCAAGGGCCTGCCGGCCGCGGAGCTGGAGCGGCGCACGGCCCTGCAGGTGGCGCCCTGGACGGAAGGCACCGCCGCCGCCACGCGCCAGGCCTTCGCGGCGCAAGAGGCCGCTGCGGGCGACGCCCTTTGCCCCTTCTTCAGGTCAGACCTCACTCATTGGCACTGGCTTTCTGGGGCTGGTTACGCCTAGCCTCCTGGATAGCTTTTCGTGTTTGCCCAAACTTATTCCCAGCTCACGTCTATTGCCACCTAAAAGATATTTTTTAGTTTATAGTCTTGCGGTGCGGCAGATATCGGTGGGTTTTCGACAGAAAAAACTCTTCTTCTGCCGGGGACTGGTACCGAGAAAGTACACAAATTTCTTTCCTTTACCTTTTTTAGTTAATTACTTCCTTTCAACGTGTTAAAATCCATGTTTTGTTGGTCCTTGATACCAAAAAATCAATTGGCAGCAAAACGTCTGCCTGTTCTTCTATCAAACAAGTCTGTGTGTGGTCAACGCTAACACCTAAACTGTTCAGACGATTTTCTCAAAAAATAATATTCTCCCATCAAAATAAACGACTTCGAGGATCTGCGAGTTTGAGACGGATATTATGATTTAAGATGGTATTTTACATGAAATCTCAATTACGTTTTTAAAATGTCTGGGTTAAGGGTGGTTAAGGTTGCTTAAGAGTACATTCTTTCTCGCATAGCTTCGAACTTTTGAAATTTTCGAAAACTCAGAGAATTCAATGAAAATAAGACTTGTTAGCAATTGTTCTTCAATATGTTGAAAAATGTAAAGAAAACATTTTCGTGTTTTTGAGAAAATCTATTTTTATAAAGTGAATTTATTTCAAAAGAAATTACGAGAAAACAACGCACTTTGTTCAAAATGAATTGTAATATAATCTGTCCTTAAAAAGAACTCTAATTTTTTCAATGAAAAGGAGCGTGTAAATAAAATGTGTATACGTGCGTATATTCGGCACAATATGTAGTATAGATAAAGTTATGTTATGCAGCGGAAAATGCGACATTATTCAAAATTACGCAAGCTAAACATATTTTCAAAAACGGTCAAATGATTTTATTTCAAGATATATCTTTGGACAACAATTTTTTCTAAGAAACTAGTGGTGCTACAATAGCACATACTTTCTCACATATTTAAATTTGCAATTTTCAAAATTTCAGAGAGTTCAACAAAAATTAGGGTTGGGTCAATCTTTTAAGCGTTCCTTGTTCTTTCCGCAGAAAACAATTGAAGAAAAATGTATAGCAATTTTGAGAAAATGATAAAAAATTTCCAATTTTCGAAAAATCAGTGATTTTAACAATACGTCCTGTGCAATTCTTTTAATCGTTTTTTACGCCATACGAGGAGAAAGTTTAATAAAAAACTGGGTAGCCATTTTTGAGAAAATTTTGAAATGTTGAAACTGTATATGAAGTACTCTAGAAAATCAAATTCGTTCAGATCGACAGGGGAAAATGATTTTCTTTAAAATTCATTTTCCCCTGTCGATCTGAACGAATTGCGCGAACGCTAGCGTTGACCACAGACGGATTGGCAGACGTTTTGCTTTCAATTTTTCTAAACCACAAAACATAAATTCTGGCTAAACAATGTGTTACAAAAAGTTTATTTACTATATGTAGCAGTAAACAATCAGGTATTGTTTTGTAATCGTTATATAAACCATTCTTTGAGCACAATATCGTCATATAGCCTCATTGAAATCAATCACATCGAATGAAAAATTTAGAAGTGAGTTTTATGACAGTGGATGCATTTCAACAATACGAATAGGAATATCACAGTATTAGATATTGTCAGGTCTAATTTCATTTGTCATTTCAATGGGACGTTAAATTTCACCCTACAGACTCTTAACGGTGCGCAACGAGTGGATCAACCAATTGGAGATGTCGATCACGCAGTTCGGCTTCGTGGGGGTGGCGGTGACGTACCCCGACCTCTTCGGCACGAGCGGTGCCTCCGAAAAGGAGCTGGACGCCTTCGTGCACCTGTGGCGGGTGCTGGGCCATCTGCTGGGCGTGGAGGACCGCTTCAACTTCTGCGCCGGCGGGCTGGACGCCGTGCGCAGGCGCTGCAAGACCATCGTGAACGGCTTCGTGTTGCCGGCCATGGCCCACGTCGACGCCCCCTGGGAACACATGTTGCGCTGCGTTGTGAGTGGGCTACAGTTTCACTCGCCCCTCCTCGAGTTCGAAGTAAGCACGTTGAAATGGGGAATTTGCTAACACGTGTTTCTGGTTAGGCTAAGATCAGTTTAAAATGAGGCGGCTGGAGCCAGAATCCAGCAACTCTCATTTTATTTCTAATGTGATATTCTATTATTATAGTTGTACACAGATGCAGTAATGGTAATACTCACGAGGCTCAAACAGAAAACACTTTTCACCTGGCATACATGATAACGTTTTGTTATCGTTACTTTAACACCTTTAAAATTTTACTTTTGAAATCGTTTTTGTGAATTCAATCTACGTACTTAGCCAACTTCATGTTAATGTGATGTAAAATTCAGAAAATATATTCCAAAAGAATTTACTTTGCGGGAAAAATCTTAACTCATGATACTGTGGACTACTGTATTCATGATACATAATAATAGCACGTTTATAGACGTACCAATCCATTCGTGCTAGCCCTCTCTTTTGTACGTATTAGCTTTTTCCACACTGACCTTTAAATCTGACATTTCACATAATACTGTACTGTCCATTTAAAACATAATTTCTTTGCTACTAGACAGGTCGCAATGAGTCGTCTCAAACTCATGGGGGTGTAGACCGGTTATGAGGCGACAGGTGTAATTGTAATGTAATTGAAACTAAAGTATCCTTGTTCATGCCTCACTCAAAAATCAGTTTTGCAAGTCAAAAAGTTTACCCCCTAAAGTTCCATTTAAAAAGGTCACTCTAAAACTATCTACGAAGTACGAAGCTTGGTGCTCGCCAGTATAAAGTTCATGTTTCGTTTTCATTAGTTATTTTCAAATGCTCACATCCATGATATGGTGTGATTTCAGTATTCACCACCGTTTAGTTCTGGATTCTTGGCGCTGAACTGGGGTTGCCAATTTTTGGCAATTGGAAATAAAGTGAAAAATAACATTAATCATGAAAATGTAACACTTTTGTGACATTGGTATTAAAGACGAAAAGAGCTGAATGGAGAATTTAGATTTCTTATAAATATTGTCTTCAATGTGTTGTTATTTTAAAGGATCCGGAGTAATCGAGATCATTCCCCAAACAAATCTACGTTAATGCCTGCAGACAAAGTGGGATTTGCGCAAGGCATTTTTATCGAAGTTTCTTCTCCAAAAAATAATAATTTTTCATAGTTACTTACCATGTATCTACTTTATAATTATGTCTGTAGGTCAATTTATTCGTTTAAAAAAAACATTCTGATCTTTGGCTAATTATTGTTTGTTTTACATTCAAAATTCAATTTAAAATGTTTCAAATCAAAACAAAAGAAAAATGATTTTTGCTTCTTTTTTAAATAGATTTTTATTAGTCAAATAACACGTTAAAATTATACAAATGCAACAGTAAGTGTTTGAGTTGAGGTCATTGTAACCTTATGTTACTCGTACATTTGTGATCATTTCGGCCGGCCGGCCTGCCTGCATCAAACCATTAGCACACCTAGACCCGGATATTCAATAATATCTCAAACTTGGACCTTAGTTTAGCCAGAGCTCTGTGACTAATTCCAAGATAAACAGGATAAAGTCCAAAATGATTCGTCCATCGTTATTCATACAGTCTTATTCACGCCGTGTGGCTAAATAGTGAGTTATGCGGTCATGCCTATCCTTGACCGCATTTCGAACCTGAGCTGCAACCACCTACATATCATTTCGTAATCGAGGGTTTTCATGTGCAATTCTATATCGATGGCTCAGAGTACACTTCCTATGGACATTGATAGTCATTATTGAGATAATATAATTTTGGAGACATCTTGTTAATATTTACTGTAACGAGTCAGGATGCAATAGATGTTTTGAAAATGATGGGTACAATAATAGCATATTTCGCCTGTAATGCGGATGTCACATCCTCAGTCGAAAATCCGGATTAGATTCTGCGATGAAAGAATCGCATGGAGTGCATGATGTATTCACATGAAACCTTAAGAAACAGAACCATCACTTTCCGAAGCATTTAAGCTGTAAATTGAAAAAAGTATGAGAACACCGACCCAACTCATTCTTAAAAAATAAATCAAGGACTTGCCTGCAAAATTCCGTATTTTTCAAAGCACCGAACAATATTTTACAGTAACAATATTGTACGATTGACAGATAGTGTTTTCATTACTGCACATAATGTTGTCTAGTTTAGTACAGTAGTAACAGTCTATAGACAATACTTCACATTTATGCGGTGTTTTTTCTTAAAATAGTGAGGAAATATTTACCATACTACGTTAATGCTTTTTTTGTATTCCAGCATTATAAAAGAACCTTTTCTGTTGCAAGAAATCGTTCATAATCGGGCATTTTACGGCACAAATGATGACGTACTAGATTTTATGCCACGAATGATTGCGTCATCACACGTTCAGCCAATCGAGGCGAGAGAATCGGGGGGAGATACAGCTAAACGGAACACCCGACCACTGTTTACTCGCACGATATCAAATACCCGAGTCGTCATTGGGAAGTTGTTTCGCAAAATTAAGTTTGATTCTCTTATAAATGTTTAATGCTATTATACAAAGAGTATAATAAGCAACTCTTTTATAATGTTGCTTTATTACATTCGTACAAATTTGAAAAATCGCTCGTTTTCAAAATATATACTCGTGCAATAAAGTTTAACATAAACTAATTACATAAATTACTAATATTCATTTGCGCCACATCTATCATTGAAATAAACGATTTTAGTAGGTTTTGTTTACGTTTACGCGCTTTTTATTTGTTCATTTCAAAAACTCTGTCAATTCGATAATCTAGAAGAGATTCGTTCAAAATTAATGTGCTTTAACGACTTCTGTATTTCTTGGACGCAATCTAGAGTTCGTTTGGAAATCTAACCTATCTTGAGCAGGTTTTTGTCCTGTTTCCCCGATACATTGCAATGCTGAGACGGCTCCTAGTTTTGCTTCTGGACGTAAATGTAGCTTCACTATCCGCACGCGTTGTTAAACTCTGCTTTTGCTTATAGTAGTAGAAGTAGAGGTAAGGGCGAGATACTATTTTGTTAACAATGCAGAAAAATCAAATGTGCAGTTCGTTTACCGTTGCAAATAAGTTTTCTATATTTCGGGAACGAAAATGTCTTTCAAATGTTGCTAATTTCGCACTTATTAAATGTTATTTTTATTTATTTATCTTTAACTTTTACTCATCTTCGAACTATTTATAGTTAAATCAATGGGAAGGGATTCTGGAACTCAAGAAAAGGTGCGCAGATTTTCTTCCCCATTCGTCATATACAGTTTTACTGTTTTTGACTAAATAAATAAATGTGAGCCTCAAAGTGGCCTGCGTTTGGTTGCAGGTGGCGCTTGCTCACGCGTGCAGCATATTCGGATCGGAGGCGCAGAAGCAGCTGTTGCGGCATCTGACCGTCCGGCAGCGCCTGCGGCGCTGGCTGCTGGCGTGGGTGCTGCGCTGGGGAGCGCGCCTCCCGCCGCTGCGCGCGCTTCTCAACTGGGTTATACGCAGGCGCCTCCAGCGCGCGCAGAAGCTGTCCGCCGACCCCGAGTGGCTGCGCGAGAGAGAGCAGCGGTTCGGCTACGCGTCTTTCCAGAGGCGCAGCCACTCCAATTGACTACTTCAAAAACTGCATCCGTCAATTCTTTAATCCACTTCATCCCAACTTGAATTTGTGCGTTCATCGGTGCAAGGTCAAACGCCTGTGCTATGTCTAAAAAGTGCTATGGTTTAGTGTTTTGACGGAAGGGCTGCGTAAATATGTTCAGTCAGTCTTAACAGTTGGTGTTTGTAATATTCTCTGAGAAACCGAATTGTGCCTTGAAAATTGAGTTATTTTCAGGCGATTTTTTAGTCTAGTTAGGATTAATTTTTCGGAACTTTTTGAAAAGCTAGTAACAAGCTGATAGAGCGATAACTATTTATCCCTGTTGCATCTTTTTTGGTTTCGCTATGGGGATTATTATTGCAAGTTTCCATGATTGGGAAAAGTGACTAGTTCCGAAGCAAAAGTGTTATATTATTTAAGTATGCTATTGCACAAATGGGTAGGTTTTTAATGCGGTGTTAGTGACATTGTCATGTCCTGGTGCTTGTTTGCTAGGAAGGAATTTAATATGTATGGGATATAATATATTTCTTTGGGAGATGAGAATTTGTATATGGTGGTGTGGCCCAAATGGAGATGATTTACTACTTTGTGTGATTTTGATATGTCCAGGGTGACAGTTGGTGTTATTAATTACAAAAGTTGTTTCGAAATATTTGGCGAGTTCTGCTTTGTGAATTGATGTGAGGGTTTTACCGGTGCGTGTGTTTAGTAGGGGTATTTGTTTTTTTTCTTTAATATTTTCATTGTGAATTGCCATATATAGTTATTGCTATTGTTTAGTGTACTTATAAATTCGTAGAATTCCTGTTTTTGTAACTTTTATGTCTTTTCACAATATTAGTGATTGTGTTAAGTCCTTTCTATACTTAAAATTGATTTATTGACTAGATCGGTTAATGTTGTTACTGATTGGTATATTTTGGAGGGGATTGTTTAAGATTTTTATTCTGGGTATTGATTGTTTTAATGTCTGTGTGTATTTTCTCTAGTTAATTTTACTTGTGTTAAGTGTTGGTCTTGGGACGTGTTGTGGTGTTAGTTCTTGTGACGATACAATAACAGGTATGTGATCAGAATCTAATTCAAATATTACTGATGTGTAGAAGTCATTGTTGGTGTTAGTTATGCTAATGTCTAGTATGTCAGGTTCACATGTTCGATCTAATGGAAAGAACGTCGATTCACTGTGGGATATAATTTTATGATTGTGATTATTATTTGTGTTAATATTTTTCCGTCTCTATTTTTGTTTCGGCATCTCCAATATGGGTGTTTAGCATTGATATATCCTAAAAGAAACACTTTTTTCTGTTTGATTGAATATATTTTGTATATTAGTGTTGGGTATTTTGGTCGTGGGGGATTTGTAAGCATATATTATTATCCAAATGTTATTATTAAAGATTACTTCTATTGATACGGTTTCTAATCTTGGTGTGTTTGGGAGTATTATTACATTGTGTTGGTAACTAATTTTATTGCTATAAGTACTTCTTTTGTTTCCTGCCTGTCTGGCCTCTATATTGTGTAATTATGAATAAATAGTTTGTTGTTTTTACTTGTGTGTTTCGGTAATACTGGCTATGTCAACATCATAGTGATGTAAAAAGTGAATTAGTTTCTTCTTTTTATGAGTGTTAAGAGTTGACATTCCAGTTTAGTAACACCAATTTTCTGATATTGATATGATTGTTTTTATTATTAATAATATTGTTATTACTATTATTTGCCGTAGCTGTTGTGTAGGTATTCTGCCACCAAACTTTGTTTGGTACTTATTGTCGATATTAATGAATTTATTAAATTGATGATACAAGTTGTGATGGAATTAATGTTTGTGGAATGAATAGGTGAGGGGGTCTGTGGTAATTGCGGGAAGTGGATTTGTGATTGATTGGGAGGAGGAGAGAGGTTGTCAGTATGTCTATTGATTTTGTTTGTGGTCATGTTTTTCCTGTCTATTGCGTCCTTATAGTAGCTCCAAGTTGAGTTTATTACGTCGGCCTTGTGACTGCCGAGACAGTTCGCGCACACGGGATTTTCATTTTCTTTGACTCTGCACTGAGTTGTGGCTCCCGGCACAAAAATCACATTTGATTGGATAGTTGCAATTATTTTTTGTGTGTCCATATTCCAAACACAGTTGACATTGAATAGGACTGTTGTGTTTTTTATGATTCTCTGTAATCACTCGATGGTTGTATATTTGATTTATTTGTAGTAGAGTTTCCTGAGTTTCAGCACCGTTAAATTCGGCTGCGACCACTGTGTTCCTTCTTTCTGTAGTCTCGTGATATTTAACACTGACGGGTTGTGCTGTTGAAGGTCTGCAAATATATTCTGATCAGTTATAGATTGTTGCAGAGTTTTTATCACAACGGAAAACTTTTTATTGGTATGGTTCTTGTATGTGTGGAATTTTTGTTCGGTGTGAATGAGGTCAATAATAACCATAACAATATAACAACATTTGGTCAATACATCTAGTTTTGATACAGTTGCATCAACTTTCCTCAGAATGTTGTCATTTTATCTTGCTAATTTAACATGAACTTTCCCGGAAACACGTGGTGGCGGGACATGGAGTGGCTGTAGCGTGTGGTTCATTCAATTCAGCCAGTCCTCATTCATTTACGGTTGGGCCTTGGCCCAACTCACAATTGTCTGGAGATGAACCCACGTTCTCCAGCAACTCCTTGTGGAGTTGGGTGTGGACGCTTGGAATGAGACAGTACCTGTATGAATATTTAGGTATAATTGAATATAATGTGTGTACTTTCTATATATATTTTTGGTGTTTTATTTATCCTAGTTTATAAATTATATTTTAAAAAAAGTAAATAATTTTCTGTATTATTTGTGTTAATTATTCATCAATGAATTTACTGTAATGTATGTTGTCCTCATTCACTGTTCACTGTTAGCACTGTAGCCCTGAGGAAGAAATTATATATTTCGAAACGTTGGCGTAACTAATTGTTTCTCTAACCACACTGACCAATCCCGTGAACCCATTTTAATTCGTTATTCTTCAATGGTCATGATTATACAATGGTATATAGGTGGAATTTTTTCTGTTATTGTTTAGTGGTCGGTCGAAGTTACCTTTGCGTATTCAAAAGTTTTTCCTCTAGCTGTTGGTCTAGTTTTTCAAGTACTTTGAACCTGTTTCTGGTTTCAACTCCGTAACTGTAATCTTTATCGTTATTTGCACTGGGATTGGAATTGAATCTTTTGGGAGCTTAAGAGTTTATATTGTCACTGACTAGCCTCATTTTTGGGTTGCTTCCATCTTGATTCAGGAGTTGCTGCGTGCTGGGGCCTTATAGAGCTGGGTTGCTGACCGTCGCACTGTCCTCGGTCCGAGGCTGGATCCATATCTTCTTCTGATGAGGTGTTCTGTTGCACAAGATTCACGGCACTGTCGATATCTTCACTATCGATGAGGGATTGTGAGGCCTGGCTTATCGTCCAGCCGGTTGATGGGCCAACGTCATACGCCATTCACTACCACTGGAGGTTCGCACTGCTCTGCTCGCGGAGCGGACACGATACTCTAGGAATGACGATTTTAGCTGAAGATTCGAACAGACGCAAGTCATGAATATACCCTGGCCATAACTGTAAAACTGTAACTGTAAACAGATAAATCGACAGTAGGATCAAATGGGTTAATGTTACAGCAGAAGTAAAAAGCAAAATATGCCATAAACTTAATTTCCTAAAAATGAAAATATATAAATTGCATTAATTTCAAGCACAGTTTACTAAAAAATTACTCGTTTTTTTTAAAGAATTGTGACATGTCTTAAAGAATTCATTTTTTTAAACAAATATTGTTCGAGACACAAAACTCTCTTTAACTTTGTAGTTTTGAAATGTTAATTTTTGTAATTTTCGAAAATATATAGTTCGATTGATCAGATACCGAATTATAGGCCCAATTTTTTGCCGTGCTATGATACATACGAGGAGAAAATGTGTAGCCGTTTTTGAGAAAAAAATGTTAAGACAATCTTAAAAGACTATATTTTACGCAAAATTACGAGAAACCTACTCATATTATCGAACATTTGAACATACCCTTATTTCAAGATTTTCCCTCAAAAAAGAGATTTTATTGTGGGAAAATCTTTCTTTAGTATTGTAGTTACAGAACGACGTCGAAAAATATGAACTTCTTCAATTTTTAAAAAATCATGGATTTTAACAAAATTGAGACCCACTCAATTCTTTAAGCGTCTATTACTCTATCTAAGGACAAAAGTAATCCAAAAATTCGGAGTCATTTTTGAGAAAAGTTTGAAAATGTTGGAGTTTAGAGCGTAAACTTTAATTTCGTATTATATGTTCTCGGCAAATCAAAGTGGAACGGAAATAAAAAAAGGTTAACCAAAAAGAAGAAAATAATGCCACTCAACAAGTATGCAATAATGAAACTCACCAAGTTAGAAAATAATGCCACTCAAAAGTTGAATAATAAAAAAGCCCACTTGAAAAAAAATTTAAATCGTCAAAGTATTCCTGTCATATCAAAATCAAATGCGTTTTTAGCTATTTAAATGGGTAATTACAACTATTTATTGACGAATGAATGAATAAAACGAGTGATTTTGATTATGTAAAATGTTCGTATATTCTTTAAAATATAATGAATACTTGATTAACTCATCTGCGCACAATTTAGGAAATGTTAAAAGCAATGTAGTATTGTTAGTTAACAAATATGTAATAATTCTAAAAAAATTTTAAGGCCTACCTTAAATTTATCTTTCCTTATATTATTAATGCCAAATTTCTTCCTTGTAGAATAAAAAAATCAGAACAAAATGAGTTGGTGTATACTTTTGCGTAGAGAACTTTGATCGTTTAATGTTCATTCTGGTGACTAATTAAATTAAATATTTCGTGGTGTCTTGTAATTATGAATAACCACATCTATTTAATGATTCGATTCCACTATCTCGAATTTTGCTATGGGTTAAAAAGCTCCTCTAAGGTAACATAAATCGCAAAATTTTAGCTATAGACACCAAAAAACTCTGTGAGCTATTCACTCCACCATCGCCACACTGGCAGACGAGAGGTAGAAACTTTTACGGGCAGGCAGATAGTGGGAAACTTTCCACAATGGCTGAGCCTCAGTCCTTGCCCACTCTACAATGACAGCCACTCCGAATATTCTCCGCCGCTGTCACTCGCCCAATTTCTCCACGCGGAAAGCAAGTCTCATCTCCCTCCTCCCGGTAAGCGCCCCCCCCCCGTGTCCAACCCCACTTGTTCGAAATTCAAAATCAACGGGCCTGTAATTTTGTACTAATTATGTACTAGTTTTTTATCACAATAACAAATTTTGTACTCAACTATGAACAATTAAAAACCAGGTGCCAATCAATCACTTTTCACGTACATTCTCTGAGTTTTTAAAACACATTTTGAGACCAATTTTAAAGTTTAATTTAATAATGCAGTGTAACAAAACAGTAAACCTTTACATGTAATAATTTCAAAATTTTATCTGGTCCCTCAACAGAGATATTGCAGTCTACAAACACGAAAAAGTGCGAGCAGTTAGAAATAAAAGTGTCCGCCATTGCATCCCCCTTCGCAGAAATTCAAAATGAGCTCATCTATATTTTTGTGCTAGATACGTACTAATTATCTAACAAAATAAGTAATTTTGTACTCAAATATAAACAATTAAAAAACGGCTGCTGATAAAGCACTTTTCACGTAAATTTCCGATATTTTTAAAACACATTTAGAGTCAAATATCAAAGTTTAAATTAATAAAGCAGACTAACTCGAAATTGAAATTTTACATGTATTAATTCCTAATTGTATCTGCTACCTCGTCAGAGTTATTTATCTCTACAAATCCGAATATTGGGAGATGCTCCAAAAAAAAAAGTGTCCGCCACCGCATCTCCATTCTCAGAAATTGCAATTTAACTAGCGTATTATATTCTACTAACGTTGTACTTATTTTGTAACAAAATAAATAATGTTGTACTAGACTATAAACATTTGAAACGCGGTTCAGTATAATTAACTTGTATATGAAATAATTTCAATATTTTATCTTGTCCGTTAACAGTGTTTATAAGAAGGTGTAGCGAAATAATTCCTACTCGCAGAATAAATTCAATTTTTCACGCGCGGCGGAATCATTCTTTATCGCAGAATAAAATAACTTTTACCGCGCATGTCGTAATAATTTCTTCTCGTAGAACAAAATCACTTTTATCAAGAGTGGCGTAATCACTTCTACAGCGCGTGTCATGCACTATTTTAAACAGCCTTACTGACTTTCGCTTTATATTTATTGTAGTATACAATTCATTTAATGACATGTTGAGGTCAGCAGTAGGTGCTGCGGTCCCATGGTAGTATTATGTATTCTTTGGTATCACATATTTATCAGAATATTTGAGCGTCATCTCACTTTTACCACTAGCGCTAAAAATTGAACTATTAGCACTCTATGCATAAGAAACGCTTTAACTAGTGGTGATCTAAAAATAATATTCATCACTCTAAAACTTAACGGGAATGCTAAATTCCTACCATTACAAAAAAGTAGTGGTAAATTTTAAAAAAAAACTATCTACAGAAGAAATTATCGCCCTTTTTGGACAAAATAGTTGCCACAAACGAAATTTCATTGCTCTTCAATTAATACAGAAAACAATTTTCTGCTAACTTATTAGCCCAATAAATTCAGGAAAATGAAGATATCACGAACATAAATGAAAAACGTTTACGTGGGAAATTGTCGTTATTGTTGTTGCTAATTAGTTGTGAAGAAAAAACTTTAATATTCTAAAACCGTTGCTGAAAATGCCAAATTTGGCAAAAATTGAGAAAATCATTTATAATGATTCTATATGCTGATGTATATTTTTTAGGTCAGTAATCAAAGGGGCTTTGGGAGTTTTGTTATGCTAGAAGTAGTCATAGTACAAAAGCAAGTTTACACATTTGGGGGAAATATTTAGTTGCTAAAGAAAATATTTATTCACCAAGGGCATTATAAGGGTTCTAATTACCGAGCGGCGACAAAAAGCCTTAGGGCCAATCGCTTTGCATTAGCTATTTTTCCACTTCTTCGCAATTGTGCATTGCGGAACAGACCATCATCGGAAAGAGGTGCTTATGTTTCCAGCATCCTTTAAACATAGGGTCTATTTCATGGACAGCGGATGCTAAAAGCCATTTAGGATATATCGAATGAATTATTTGACCTAGCTCTCAACTTTTAACGTGTTCATCTCATTTTCTACGTGTTCCATGCTCCATACAACTTTCTGGAAAAAGACCGTGATAAGAAAGAATCTTAGCGTTTCTGGCTTGTTGCTATTCAAAATTTCTAAGACTTTCCTAATTTTTTTCATTTTTATAAGTTTTAATAGATTTAAAACGGTGTGCGTAGAGGTTCTTTCATAATAATTTTTAACTCATTTGTAACTCATGGAGCAGCAGACCACAAGAGACAAGAAGTTAATCATGAAGCAGGCTTGTTAGGCACACTAAAATCTAATACTTTCGATTCTAACTAATATTGTTGATAAACCTCTACGCACAAATTCTAAATAAAAGGCTCGTTAATATCTATGATATTTTAATAATAGAACAAAATTGTTTTACAAAAGAACGCCCTTGGAGAGATATTTGTACCATATAACTAATAGGAAAGCGTATGGGATTTAATCGAAAGAATCATTTAGTTCATCAAATAAGGAGACGGCAGCACGACCCGGGGTCGCCGGAATATTTTTCCAAATTTCGCCTTACAACGCATATATTCATCACACTTGGATGGTTGAAACTGTGCTAGATTTAGAAAGCATGTCACCATCCTGCTATACGCTTACATTTTTAAAATTTCTTGACTGTAAAACAAAAACTGGAAAAATGTGTTTCGGCAGCTTTTGAAAAAAAAATGCTTCATAGTCTAAATTTTGTATTAGATCCCCTGTCCCCCCCTTCGATAGTGCTGTGGTCTATTAAATTTTCGTTTCCTGGACATTTCTCAACTTAACATGGCAATCCAATACTCTAACCGTTTACTACATTTTGTAACTTTTAATGATTGAAATTTTTAGGACAGAAATTACGTTCTCACATGTTACGTCACAATTCAACTTTGATTTTTATTTAACGTGAATATCAAATGTAATTTGACGTTTTATTTACGTTTAATTTTTACCTCAAGAAATATTGAATTTGCCATACTACCACGTGTACTATAAAATACTACTAACATTTATGGTTTCTATTCCTGTTTGATTTGTTATAATTTTTTGGGTTTTGTGTAGAAGTGAATATTGAACATTTAAATTCAGAACTATCAATTGTAAATTAATATTAATAAATTAATTGCAAATTTACACTATGTTGTAATTTTAATTAATGTTTCTGGAAACTGAAAATTGTATTCTCCATAGTCACTAAACAATATAAATTTTACTTAAATGTAGGATGTCAGGAACATTTTTATACCTTTAGGGAGATAGTATTTGGGCATTCTTTGCAAAAATCAGGAATAAAGGTTTCTATATGGTCAGTGACGCTCTTATATTTTCCCACCAGATCTTAATACAAAATTACATCGTAATACGTTAATTAAACCATTTTACAATGCTCTTACACAACTTTCGTACAATTCAAGCACAAAATTAATTACAAATGATCAGAAAATAATGAAATCTACGACAAAAATCGAAGTATACAATTTTTTACATTTTGAAACTTCTTTCAAATAATTTTAAAAACCAAACTGGTGCACTAGGTACATAAATATTAATTTAGAGTAGTTACAGATTTCTTAACTTTTCTACTTTTTTTCCAGTTAATTTACGTCCATACGTTTCGAACGTTAAGATTTTGCGTGACTCTTAAAATAACAAATATTCTTAACACAGTACATTTTCTCAAAACTATCGCATTAAAATTAACAAGACGAGTTTGGCATTTCGAAACCTGCAATGAACTTTGTATGCAATGTTAAAATGCATGCTTGATTCAAATTCTACATTTTCAGTTGCGTTCCTTTCGTACATCTTCACCGCATGGCTGCAAATCTGCTCTTGCGGACTTTGTGAAACAAAAAGTCAAAGACCTGCATTCTGCGACAGAGTTGGTCATTGAATTTCACAAGATAACTAAATATCTTAATATTTGAAACGGAATTAAGTCAAAATTCTGAATCGCTATTACATTCTCATTAATACAATTTTCTTCAATCAATAATGGCGAAAAACTACAAACGTTTGTCTCTGATATATCCAAATTTTAACTAAGCGAAATAAAAAGAAACTGCTTAATTAAATTTCTACTTATTTCTGGAAATCCAATTCAGTATATTTAAATCATATCATAATTTATAATTACGGGTGTGTTACATTGAAAAGTATTAAACTTTTGAATCTTAAGATAACCGATATTTATTGACGTTTGCTGCTATGTCGATTTTGGAAACTTATCCGTATACGAAGCACTACGAGACCATTACGATTAAATTCATTTATATTGATCCTAACGTCTAGGGCATACATGGGTGCAAAATAACTTTTTCGAGAGAACCTGTAGGTAGAGCCCTCTCCCAACACATCGTAGCTCTAGGCTGAAAGCGACGCTCGCCTGAAAATTGTAATTAAATGTGCGTTATTATTTCGTACCTTTTTCGCAAGCGTTGCAAGTGTAACAGCATTCGAAAATCAAGGTCAGGAACTAGTAACAACGTTCATACGTTTTAATAGCCATTTATGGCTGAACTATGAGAAAGTATTGTTTATTAAGATTAATGGGCGCTTCAATATTTAAGGTCATTGGCGACCTTGTCAAATTGCCTGTTGAAACACTTCTAAGTCCACTAAAATCTCATTTTCCAAATTGGAAGAAAAGGATGCTTGCTTTGTCATTTTTGAACGCGGCGAAGCCCCGAACGATGTGCTTACGACCCTTTCGTTTGCGTGCCACAGAATATTGGCACGAGCAAGATCAGCGACGTTCACTGTGAGAAAGGAGTAATGGAAAGACAAACAGACAGCTCACCGATTTTTGCAACAGCACAAACTACTACACAATTTAATAAGCACAATCTCTTCTATTCTCGTACGAATGTTACTATGGTAAGCACGTAATGTATGATAGAAATAAATAATTCTAGATTGACGGACAAAATACGATGTAAGTCTGAAAAATTCAACGAAATTTTACGTATACCAAGAAGTTCGATCACTTTGTTTTAAGTTGTACTTAACTTCAATGCAAATATCTTGTCATAAAAAACCTAAGGTATGACTAAACTAGTTGGCATTAACATAACAATTTTTTATTAATGTTGTTTTTATATTCTCATTCATCAGTAATCCCTTTTGGACCACTCCAAAAAGTTTACACATACATGTTTACAAGACCCGAACCTTCCATCACCTACAGCACTATTTGAATACTCTTCTGCTGAGAAACTCTGGATCACTTCCAGTTTAGCCGCCTCCATCCCACACGTTTGCAAGATGCTGCTGGCAACACTCCTCTATTAAGAGTCAGCCCTCGTCCATGAGACGCCAAATACATCATTTTCGTTTCTTGGTCTGCCGTGGAGGCCCCTTAAGATCAACACCTTCACTGAAGCTGTAGTATGTAGCAGATTAACGCAGACAACGGGCCCGCTTATCCGAAACATTTCATCAATCACCTGAAACCAAAAAATCCCGAATATCAAAACTGTCTTAACCACAAGTTTCTTAAAATTCTTTCAGCACTAGTTAATGATTTTTAACAACAAATATTTATTTGACAAATTCCCTTACAACATTTTACAAATGTCATTTCCTTGGTTTTTGAATTTCATACAAAAAAAACTTAAAATATTTTTTTATGAAAAAACTTTCAAAATATACCGGTGTGAATGTATAATAACTAGCATTAATCATTGTTTTAAAAGCTGCTGTGAAGATCGTGATGCACATATCCGTTTTCAAAGATTTTAATATTCAATTATTTGAAGTTTCAGACAAGGACAGTAATACAAATGGCACGAAGACAGACTTAATGACATCTCACTGCTTCTAAACTGGCCAGAATCGCGTCTTTTATAATAACTCAGTCTCAAGAGTCCACCTTCCACCATCCTATTAATATTATCCTAATATTAACTTTATTGTAGTAGCAATAATAATATTAATATAGTATTATTAATAAAAGAATAATTATAATATTAATAACAATTAGGAAATACCTCATTATTATGCTTAGGCAAATTTGACATTCCGCAACAAGTAAAAATCTGTCTTGGATTGAAAAAATTATTAAGAAGAATACATTCCAATAAAAACTGTTTATTACGACTAGTTCTATTTAAGTTTGATAACTAGTGAAAGCGAGCTGAATATTTAAAGAATAATCGACAGCAACCTTAACTGTAAACGTCTCCTTGTGGTTTTTACTTCTAATGCAAGAATAAAATGGTAAAACTCTACTATAGATAATTTAAGGTGATTGTATACGTACTTTAAGAGCAAACTATTCGCAATATCATGCTTTAAAAGAAATACGAGAAAAAAACCGATCCTCGACTGATCAAGTACAGAATACCCCCACATTATGTGACCAATTAGGAAAAATATTATATTCGGCGCTTCCTTCTGTAATTCTTAAAGTAATTCTGTAGGAGTAGAACGCTTTACGAGAAATAAAAAAATGCAAACCAGATTGCAATCAACCTATTAATTAAAAGATTGACGACAAAATAGACTCAAATGATCAAGTACCAAATCCCCCCCATTACGTGACAAATTTGCAAAAAAATTTATTTTCGTTCTCCGTTTCGATATTCCGTGTATTAATAGAACACGTTACGAAAAATTGAATGGTGCAAACTAGACTTCAATCAGACGAATAGTTTAGGAGATAGACGAGAAACAAAAAGGCGCTTCGATTGAGCAAATTTAAAATAAACCCCGCCCATTACGTGACAAACTTGCAAAAAAAAATATTTTCGTGCTCCGTTTCGATATTGCGTGTATTAATAGAACACGTTACGAAAAAATGAATGGTGCAAACTAGACTTCAATCAGACGAATTTTTTAGAAGATAGACGAGAAACGAAAAGGAGCCTCGATTGAGCAAGTTTAAATAGCCCCCCATTAAGTGACAAATTTGCAAAAAAAATTATTTTCGTTCTCCGTTTCGATATTCCGTGTATTAATAGAACACGTTACGAAAAATTGAATGGTGCAAACTAGACTTTAATCAGACGAATAGTTTAAGAGATAGACGACAAACAAAAGGGAGCCTCGATTGAACAAGTTTAAAATAACCCCCCCATTACGTGACCAATTTGCAAAGAAATTAATTTTCGTTTTCCTGTTCGATTTTCCGTGTATTAATAGAACACGTTACGAAAAATGTAATTATGCAAACTAGACTTCAATCAGACGAAAAGTTTAAGAGATAGACGAGAAACAAAAGGGAGCCTCGATTGAACAAGTTTAAAATAACCCCCCCATTACTTGACAAATTTGCAAAAAAATTAATTTTCGTTCTCCGTTTCGATATTCCGTGTATTAACAGAACACGTTACGAAAAAATGAATGGCGCAAACTAGACTACAATAAGACAAATGGTTTAGAAGATAGACGAGAAAGAAAAAGGAGCCTGGATTGAACAAGTTTAAAATACCCCCCATTTCGTGACAATTTTGCAAAAAAAATTAATTTTCGTTCTCCGTTTCGATATTTCGTGTACTAATAGAACATGTTACAAAAAATGTAATTATGCAAACTAGACTTCAATCAGACGAATAATTTATGAGATAGACGAGAGACAAAAACGAGCCTCGATTGAGCAAGTTTAAAATACTCCCCATTACGTGACAAATTTGCAAAAAAAATTAATTTTCGTACTCCGTTTCAATAATCCGTGTACTAATAGAACACATTACGAAAAAATGAATGGTGAAAACTAGACTTCAATCAGACGAATAGTTTAGAAGATAGACGACCAACAAAAACCAGCCTCAATTGAGCAAGTTTAAAATACGTGACATTAGGTGACAAATTTGCAAAAAAAATAATTTTCGTTTTCCGTTTCGATATTCCGTGTACAAGTAGAATACTTTACAAAAAAATGAATGGTGCAAACTTGACTTCAATCAGACAAAAAAATTAGAAGATAGACGAAAAACAATAAGCAGCCTCGATTGAGAGAGTTTAAAATGCCCCCCCATTACATGACAAATTTGCAAAAAATTAATTTTCGTTCTCCGTTTCGATATTCCGTGTATTATTAGAACACGTTACGAAAAATTGAATGGTGCAAACTAAACTTCATTTCGACAAAGAGTTTAGAAGAATACTTTCCTAGATAGACGAAAAAAAAAAAAAGGAACTTCAATTGGGCAAAGTACAAAACGACCCCCACTTACGTACCAAAATTCGAAAAATATTAATTTCAGCACTGCTATCTCTAATTCTGTATACAAGTAAAAAAATTAAAAGAAATTGATTGGTTCAAATCAAACTCCAATAAGACTAATAGTTTCCGAAATAGACTAAAAACAAAAAGGAACCTCAATGGGGCAAAGTACAAAACTACCCCCCCCCCTACGTGCCAAATTTTGAAAAATTTTAATTTCAGCACTGCTATTTCTAATTCTGTATACAAGTAAAACACATTAAAAGAAATTGTTCGGTGCAATGTAAACTCCAATCAGACGAATAGTTTACGAGATAGACGAAAAACAAAAAGGATCCTCATTGGGGCAACTACAAAACTACCCCCCCATTACGTGCCAAATTTCGAAAAATATTAATTTTCGTTCTGCGTTTTGATATTCCGTGTACTAATAAAACACGTTACAAAAAATTGATTGGTGCAATAAGACTCAATCAGACGAAATACTTTCGAGAGATAGACGAGAAACAAAAAGGACTCGATTGGCAAGTACAAACAACCCCCCCGTTACGTGCCAAATTTGAAAATATTAATTTTCGTTCTGCGTTTTAATATTCCGTGTACATAATAGAACACGTTACGAAAAATTGATTGGTGCAAATAAAACTCAATCAGACGAATACTTTGAGAATAGACGAGAAACAAAGGAAGCTCATTGAAAAGTACATAAACCCCCCATTAGTGTGCCAAATTTGAAAAATTAATTTCAGATTCTCTTTTTGATACAGTAAAACACATTATGAAATCGATTTGTGCAAAGCTAAACTCTCAATCAGACGAATATTTAGGAGATAGACGAAGAAACAAAAAGGAACCTCGATTGGAAAGTTAAAATACCCCCCATTACGTGCAAATTTGCAAAAATATTAATTTAATTCGTTCTGCGTATATTTGTACTAATAGAACACGTTAAGAAAATTTGATTGGTGCAAACTAGACTTCAATCAGACGAATACTTTTAGGAGATAAGAGCGAGAAAAAAAAAGGACCTCATTGAGCAAGTTAAAAACGACCCCCCATTACGTGCCAAATTTGAAAAATATTATTTTCGTTCTGCCTTATTTGTATACGTAAATAACACGTTAAAAGAAATTGATTGGTGCAAACTAGACTCAATCAGACAAGAATACTTTAGAGATAGAGGAGAAACAAAAGGACCTCGATTTGGAGCAAGTTTAAAATACCCCGCCCCATTACGTGCAAAATTTCGAAAAATATTAATTTCGCACTGCTACTCTAGATTTCTGTACTACAAGTAAAACACGTTACAAAAAATTGATTGTGCAAAGTAAGACTTCAATGAGACGAATACTTCCTGAGATAGACCAGAGAAAAAAAAGGCCTCAGATTGGCAAGCTTACAAAACGCACCCCCATTTACGTGCCAAATTTCGCAAAATATATTTCAATGGGTCTACTCTTTTAATTTTGCTTACTAATAGAACACTTAAAAGAAAATTGATTGGTGCAAACTAATTCAATCAGACGAAATATTTCGAGATAGACGGAGAAACAAAAGGAGCTCATTGAGCAAAGCTTACAAAAGCGTCCCCCCTTACGTGCCAAATTTGACAAAATATAATTTCAGCATCGTCATCTCGAATTTTGTATCGTGTACAAGTAAAACACAGTTAACGAAATTGAATTGTTTGCAAAACTAAAGACTTCAAATCAGAGAATACTTGGAGAATAGACGAGAAAAACCAAAAAGGACCTCAATTGAGCAAAGTTACAAATACGACCACCCCAATTACGTGGCCAAATTTCGCAAAAATATTAATTTGCAGATGTACGTCCGTATTTGATTTCCGTATAATAGAACACAGTTAGCAAAAAATTGGATTGGTGCAAAGTAGACTTCAATAGACGAATAATTCCTGAGATAGACGAAAAACCAAAAAGGATCCTCATTGGGCAGTAAATAACACACCCCTTAACGTGCCAAATTTCGAAAAATATTAATTTCAACACTGGGCTTAACTTTCCCTTTTTTTTTAATTTTGTATACAAGTAAAACACATTAAAGGATAGTGAGTGGGTGTTAAAGTAAACTCCAATCAGACGAATTAGTTTCGGAGATAGACCAAAAAAATAGGAAACCCTCAATTGGGAAAGTACAAACGGGACCCCCTTACGGTGGCCAAATTTCGAAAAAATATTATTTCAGCAACTTGGCTAATCTCTAATTT
>BOPP01000437.1:4523-72204 GCA_017312745.1 Gryllus bimaculatus
TTTTTTTTTTATCTTTCTAGTGTGGATCGTTCGTTGTATTTGGGGGATCTCACTCGGCATTTTTCTTATTTGTGTTTTTGGGGTGGTGTCTGTTTGTGGTTTCTCTGTGGTGTAAAATAATAAATAAAATAAATAAACCTCTTTCCTCCGTGTCGTATGGGGGCCCTTTTTGCGGCTTTTTTGGCTTTTCTTGCCTCTCTACTGTGTTATGGTTTCCCTTCCCTTCATTTTTGTTTGTTCTTCTCCCTTTTCGTGTGGTACTCTTTAATACAGCGTGGTTTCTTTTTTTTTCATTTTCCTTACATTCGGTGGTGGGCCTTTTCTCGTTATTTTATCTCTGGTCTGTGTCGTGTAACTTTGTAAATTAAATATCAACTTTCGTCTGTTGTATATTATTTGTTTAAGTGGATTTGGGTGTAAATATAAAACTAAAAAAATACCTTTGGTGGTTGCGTAGCACTTATTAACTACATTATTTTATCTTTCCTCTTTTTTGTTTTGCCTGAAATATAATAAAGGGTGGTCTCTTTTTCCTTTCCGTGTCGTTTTTATCTTTTTTTTCCAGACTGTTTATAGTCTGGTGCCCTTCTTTTTTGCTTAGTTTGTGGTGTTTTTTGAAACTACATGCCCTTGCTATATGGGTTCTTAGTTTAGGATTTTATTGGTTGGAATTAAAAATTTAATAATTTTGTTATGGTGCCCTACGGGGGGGGGGGGGCGGGTGGTTGGGGTGATTTCGGGGGGCTTCTTTTTAAATAAGGGTGGGTATAATGCCTCCCGTTTTTTCCCCTTTGTTGGCTTGTGGGGTGTGCCTCTGTTGTTAATTTTGTTTTCTTCGTTTGTGTTTGTTTTCTTTTTGGTTTTGTATGTTTTTTGTGGTTGCGTTTGTGTGGTTGGTGTCTTTTTTTTTTCCAATTCATGTTGTTTTTTTCGTCCGTCTCTTTATTTTATGTTGTTGGTTATTTCGTCTTCCCTCTTTTTTTCTTCCCCCTCCCCCAAACACCTAAAATTGTCGTTGCTTTGTTTGGGATCCTTGGTTTTCTGGGGTCTTTTTTTTTTTTTTTTTTTATTTGTGGGGGCTTTTTGGGGTTATGGGGTTTCCCCTCGGGGTCTCTTTTTGGGTGTTGCGGGTTTTTTTTTCACTGGGGTCTGCTCATCCTTTGGGTGTTGGTCATTAAAATAAAATGCCTGGTTTGGTTTGAATAATTAGTTAAATTTAAGTTTTTATGCTGGGGGTTGTTTGTTGGTAAAATGGTTTTTTTCTTTGTTTTAATATATTTTTTAAATTTTTTTAATATTATGTAGTTGGTTAAAAATTGTCTTTTTTTTTTTTTTTTTCTTCTAATCGCCGTCTTTTCCACTTATATCCCAGTGCATTACCTCTCTATATCTCTTATACTCCTCCTTCAAAGTTATCGTTCAGACCCCGACCTCCTGCCTTCTTATCCCTCCTATATCTTCTTTCTTTACTATCTCCCCGATCGACCTGGGTGTTTGTGTTCATTTACCTCCCGCCTCTTCTCTCCTGTTTTTCGTTATCCGGCACCTATCTATCCTACTCTAACCCCCGTAGTAATTCTCCTATCTATGGCTGTGCACCTCTCTTCTCCCCTCTCTTTGGAAATCCTTGCGATATTCCTTATAACTTATTCGCCCCCGTGTCTTTTTTTTTTTCCGTATGTGTGGTTTCCTGCTTATTTCATTACTGTTCACACTTCTTGTAACTCCCTAGTTACTTCCCCTCCAAATAAAACATAAAACTGTGCAGCCCGTCTTTTGTCCACTGCGCACTCTACCTCACTGCATTCCACCTTGTCGATAAGTCTTCCGTGTTTCTGTCTGTTAACCACCTGAATCCATTCTCCTCTTTCCTTATTGAATCTCCCTTTCCTACGCCTCCAGCTCTTCTCGCCATGTTTTCTTTCAGGCATCTGCCATAATCTATTCGCATATTATTAATGAGTTATCGTATCTATTTTAATAATAATATATTTTTTTCGTGTTTTTCGCTCTCTTTCTGGGAAATTACCATCGGGAATTGTCGATTGGTTTGATGGGTTACCCTCTTGGGCGTGTAATGGGGGGGTTAGGATCTTTTTTTTATTTTGGATTGGTAATTGCTGCTCTTTGCTATATGGCTCAGGGATTTGATTTTGGGGGGTTCTTAAGGGAGGAATCAAATCAAAGACTACACATATTTGTTAATAACAGGTTTGTGTTAACTTGGTGTGGAAAATATTTTTATTTGGTGGAGGGGTTTGGGCATATTTAATATTAATTATTAATCTCTTTATAATAATTTAATTAAACCTTCCCTCACTTTGTTGTGTTGTATACTGGTTATTTTTTATTTTGGGGGTGTTGGATTTTTTTTTATATTTTCTTATCAAATTTTACTAGGTTTTAAAGTGTTGTCGGCACTGGTTCATTGTTTGTTCTTATTTTTCTTTTTTTGGTTGTTTTTGCATGGTGAGATATCATAATTTATTTATATAAAATATTTTTAAATTGGGAATGTATTTTTTTTTTTTTTTTTTTTTTTTTTTGTTTCCGTGTTTGTGCCTGTGTGTTAGTTTTGGGGGGGGGAAAAGGGTGGTTGATCTTTTTGGTGTTTATTATTATAAATAACGGGTGTTTGAATATAATTATTATAATTTGCTTTCTGTCTGTGTTGTTTTGCCTTGGTAACCCTACTTCTTCTCCCTCTGTTCTTCCCTAGGGGGAATTTTTTCAGTTTTGTTTAATATTCTTAATAATGCGTTGGGGTGTTGTGTGTTAATATATTTTGAGGGGGGTGTATAAATAAAATACTCCTATATAAAAATTTGAATTTATCATTTTCATTTTTCAAAACTTGTTGGTTGTTGTTTCTTTTGGAGAATCGGCGCTTATTGTCGTTTAGTCCCTTATTTGTTGTTTTCTTTTTTTTTATTCTTCTCTTTTTTTTCTTTTTCTTTTAAACTGTGGGTGGATATAATCGTATAGTGCGTATCAAAAAGAAAAATAATTGTGTAGGGGTTGGCACTCATCATTCTTACAGATTGATATTTTTTTGGGTTTTTTGTGCGGTAATATTTTTAAGAAATAAATAATATATAATATATATTGAAGGTTTGTGTTTTGGTTTTTTATATATTTTAAGGGTTCTGGATAAAATCCCTTTCTCCTCTCCCCCCTCCTTCCTATATAGTAATTTATATTGGATTAAATATATTATATAAATATTTCTTCCCTTTTTGAATAGCGGTTAAGTTGGTAATAATGGTGTTGAATTTTTTTTTTAATGTTATTTGGGTGGTGTTTGGGAAATGTTTTGGTCAAATAACATAACATTTCAATGATATGTTTTTTTGTTTGTTTTTTTTTTTTGGAGAGGAATTAAGTTTGGGTTTAAATTTTTTTTATTGGGAATATTATAATATTCTTAAAAAATTATATTATGGAGGGTGATTTATAATATTTCTTTAAATTATTTAGTTATAATATGTTATTATTTTAAATAATATTTAAGGGGGAATTAAAAGTATTTTTTACGGGCTTATTTTTTTTAATTTATGTATTTTATTTTTTTTTTTTTTTTTTTTTTTTATTTTCTTATTTTTCTTTTATTAACGTTTGCTGGGTAGGTTTTGGAACTTTCATAATTAATTATTTTATTTTTTTCTTTTATGGTTGTTGGGGTTATTTGTTGTAAGGGTGGGTTAATGGGTGGGGGGGTTCTTTAATTCCCTCCGATTTTGAGTGAGGGTTCTCCCTATTTGAGTTGTGGTATTTTTTAGAGTATTTTAATTTATTTATGTATTGTTTTGTGGGTGGTGTTGTGTGTGGTTAATTAATTTTATAAACTTTTTTTTTTATATTTTATGTTTTCTTTTATTCTTTTTTTTTTTTTCAATGGGTTGGTTTTGGGGGGTGGTGTCTTTTCTTTTCCATCAGGTTGTTGGGGGATTTTTGTGTGGTTTTTTGTTTGTTGGGTGGATTGGTGGTGATTTTAATTTTTTTTTTTTTTTATTCTTTTCAATTTTTATCTATTAAATAAATAACTATATATGTTTTTTCTGATTAAATAATTAAAATTATAAGTCTTAAATTAAGAAAGGTTTTTTAATATTTTTTTTTGTTTTAAGTAATGGGGAAGTATTTCATTAAGGGGGTTGGTTGATAATTAAAGGTGTTTTTTATTTTTTTTTTTTTTTTGTTTTTTATTTGTATTTTTTTGTTTTTTTTTTTTTTCTTTCTTTTTATCTTTTTTTTGTCGTTTTTTTCTTTTGTGTTTTTTTTTTTGTCTTTTGTGGTTTTTTTTTGTGGGGTGTTTTTTATTCTTAGGTTTTTGTTGTTGTATGCTGCTCTTCCAATAGGAGATTTTGGTGGTGTGATATATAAATATATATTATTTTTTAATTTTACCTACAATTGATATCTTTTTAAACCTTTCAAATCTCTCTTCATAATAAACAATATAAATTTCATTATTTATTTAATAACTCATTTTCTTTTATATTTTAATTTTAATTTATATATTTTTTCTTATTTTTATTTTTTTTTGGGGGTTTAAAGAATATTATATTTACTTCTTATAAGTGGATGGTTGATATATCTTTTTTTTTCTTTATAATTTTTTAATTATATTATAGAGAGGGGGTGGATTTTTATTAATTTAATTTTAAAAAAAATTTTAAATTCCTTGATTGCTTGAAATATGGACTACACCGTGTTTAATTTGTATGGGGAGTATTATTGATATTAATTTTTTAATTTTAGTGTTGATTAATCTTAAGAAAATTTATATTTTTTAAATTTTGTTTTTGATTAAACTACATGTTATGTGTGATTTCGCCATTGTAAGAAATAGTTCAATAATCATTCCTTTAAATCTGTGTATTAAAAACTGAAGTTTTTCTCCGCAGAGATGTTTCGATTATAGGCACCTGGTGTTGGGCCTCTGGCGCCCAGAGAGCAGGGCTGTTGCGCGCGACGAATCTTCGATAGTTCATAGTATTTATTTGTGACACTATTCTAATTCAAGACAATGACTCCAAAACAAGAGGGAGGGAGGGATGTGACAGTGAGGTCCGGCTGTAACAAATATAGGAACGTAGACGGAGAGAAAATTATCTGTTTAATGGTTCCGAAATACGACGCCGAAAATTTCGCTCCGAACGACTCGTAGTCTTCAAACTACGTCTTAAATCATCGTATTTATTATCGGAAAGAACCACTTTTTTGTCTCGCCGAGCGCTCACCCTGCCACGTTCAACTATGTACCATTTGGCTAAAAATACAATATTAAAAATGGAAATTTTTTAATGGTGTATAGTTTCTTTAACTCTACAAAAATATATATTTGTAAGAATCTAGCCTACCTTCTGATGGGCTTATGGCGTTGTTACGCGTGTAAGTGTTAGTATAGTAACAAATTTTATGATTTGTGCGGAGATTTGGCAGACCGATTCCCGGATTTCCAGAAAGGTACTCTGTCTTTGAGATGTGTTCCTGCATAGTAATTTTAGTATATAGAATTTGTTAACTCAAATTCAATTTACCATATAGTTGTGTTAATTAATTTTCTGAAGTTTGCTGCAGCTTTCGTCAAACCTTTTCTATTTTAAATGTGCCCACTATGCTGTGATATTCTAGTTTATGTCGACCTGGATATTCTGTCATCATGTTGTTTTGTGGCTGGGCTATGGCTGTGCTAGCGCTATCTTCTTTTAGTAGGCGACCGCTGTATTAATTATTATATTAATATTCGAAAATTGCAGGGATGCGAGGGGCAGAGAGCGCAAGAGAACACCCGAAGCATACCAAACGTACTGTTGTCGGGCTGAGACAAAACAGCGACTGCCACTGGGTGTCTACAATTGAGTAGAATTTCAAAGCCTGACAGATATCTGAATTTTTGATACCATTGAACGATGGCGATCTTTGAAGCGCAGCAATAATTGATCGTCTGAGATAACATAGAACGCAAGACGTACGCAAAAAGACTACGCGTTAATGCGCGGAACGGTTTGCTACTCTTGATCCTGTAACTCGATATCTGGATCACGCGCCGCTCTTGACTCTTCGCTCATGTAAACTGCAGACGTACATTAGACGCGGTCCGCTGTGGCCTCTCACGTTACTTTCGGGCTTTCCAGGCACTGCTCTATGCCTTTCCAGGTGGCGTTGCTGTAAAGTTTGTTTTTTGACATGGAAGGCTCTGGCTTCAAGTACTGTACCTCCAATTATGGTTTGCTCTTTTTAATTTCGTGTGTAGGGAGTCACATATGTATACAAAGGAAGATAATGTACCTATGCTGAAACAATTTGATTTCAAAGTTTTGAAAAAAATACACCATGCGAACCTCGACAAATTATGAAATTGAATGGTAATTTACGCATAAGCATAAGAAATATATCTTCATTGTACGAATCATTACATCCACGACGAGAGATGAACGGGTGACGGACATAAAAAAACTTAATTTCTGATTCATCAGCCGTCAAAAGATTGAACGGATTTTCCCGTATTAATTTTTAATTAAATTTCTTTGGTTGCCACCTATTCTGGCTCTCAAATATACTCTACTGCAATCTTTCCGTTAACCAGATTACTTTTGTTTAATATTTTCTCAATTTTCTCTGTTTAATTATTAAAAGGAAATATTTAAAAAGAGTAAAGTAATTTTCGCGCCTATGGAAAAGAAAAAAGAAGTTCAATGGACATGTGTACAGAATCGGCTGTTACCTTAAATAACACTCTTACGAAGTGATCGAGAACTTGAAAAATAAAATGTTTAAACTAACATTTGTCTATGTCAGAAAAACACTAAATATTAAAGTACGGCCCAAGCTAGTGAAATGTAAGCACACTACTAAGAGCACATTGCGCAGCGCTCGTAAGACGGTTAGATTTGATTAATATAAATTTTCTGTAATAATATATTACTGACCATACTACAGAAACTATGAAAGCAAGAGCTAAGTACTACTTATCTCACATGCCCCCAAATTGAACTCAACTCACCTCACCATACCTTACTAATCTTTACCTATCTTTACCTTTACCTTTTTCCTTTACCTTTACCTATCTAAAACGTAAATACCTTTTTTTATATTTTTATTATTACCACAAAAAGGGAAAAGCTAACAGTTAAAGTATATTAAATATTCCTGATTTTTTTAAAGGAGTGTTGTCAAATGTTACCAGAAAACTGTTGTTAATATTAAAAAAATATTTATTGCACATTTAAATTTTTTTAACTTTATTGAATATTTATTAAATTCATTTGTAAATACGTAACTAAAGGCTGTGATTTGGCCATGTTTGAAGTGCGAGATATTAATAAAATTGATGAAATAACACAATATCAGATGGGAAGATACATCAGCAGTAACGAAGCTATTTAGCGTATATTTAGTTTTTCCACCCACGATTGAGATCCACCTGTATACCCTGCAGTGCATCTTGAAAATGGTCAGCGTGTATATTTCACTGAAGAAAATGTTATCCAAAGAACTTTAGAACCGATTAAAACTTCACTCACTGATTTTTTTGCCTTATGCCAAAGCTTGACGGTCTCGGCCAATTTGCCAAAACATTACTTTATAACGATGTTCCACGCTATTTTATATGGAACAAATAAGGAAAAGATGGGATACACGTAAACGTGGAGTACCACATCCATCAATCGCACGCATATTAAATCTAAAACATTGGGACGACTCCACAACAGTGCATCCAAACCAACGTGAGTGCTTTTTTTTCGTTTGTCATTGGTAAATGATACTGGACCAACATCTTTTGAGTTTTTGCGACCAATTGATGGTCGAGTATATGATACCTATCAGGAAGAATGTCACGAGCTACAACTGCTGGAGGATGACAACTTAAGGTATTTGGCACTTGCTGATGCAGCTATAACTTTTACGCCAAATAATATTCGTCAACTATTTGCAATTATTCTGACAACGTGTTATCCAACACAAGCATTAGCATTGTGGTAAAAGATACAAATTACAGGACTGAAGATATTTTGAACCGAGTGAGATCAACAGAACGATGTCCCACTAAAGATTTCACACCAGAGATGTACAATGAAGAGTTACTACTACTAGAAAATTTAGAAGAAAAAGTTTACAATTCGTACAGAAACGTAAACGTATGACACTATCTATCTGATTTTGCTTTTTCAAAAATTTCTCTAGTGTCATTATATAGAAGTATCTCTAGCGACACTTGTATTTATACTTCCAGCAATTTGTCAAATCTGTATCATTCATAAATTAAAGTCCATCAAATTACTAAATGAAGCTTTTAAAAATTAAAAAAAATCTGCAATAAAAGCTCCAATAAACGGTGTCACTTCGATACCATTTTGTTTAACAAGTTGCGGATTTTTAATAGGAATGACACTGTTGTGTCACCCACCCGATTGTTGTGGGCCCTCTGTCGGCACGGCCAGGCCAGGTGACGTGCAGCCAGCCCCGGCGGAGCAGGCGGGACTTGCGGGATAGGCAAGCCAGACATTCGGTTTATGCTTTCGTCAATATGCATCTCAATCTGTTTTTCCACAGATATCAAACTAGATGCATAATATCTTTTTCACATATTTACGTCTTCCATCGAATACCATCTTAAAATTGTTTAAGTAATTACTCAAAATATCAATGCAGATTTGAAACTGTTCTTTAAAAAAGGAACTAATTCTGTAAGTATCATCATTATTTTATTCTCTCACATCTTATTTTAGATTTATTTTACTCGGCTTTACTCGACATTTAATCGACTCTACGGAGGTGCTGTTTTACTACTATCTGGTAATTTGCGGTACACATACCTGTCATTCCTCGCTCCACTTATACTCATGACATTAACGCATGTTTGAAACAGTCATTTTTATGGAAAAATGTTGAAACACTTCGATTGACTAAAAATATGCGTGGTCATTTACATAATGATCCGATGGAACAAGTATTTTCAAATCAATTACGGAAAATTGGAAACAGTACAATCGGACATCAAAATACGCAATGTATACAATTGTCAGACAACTTTTGCACTATTGTTCATTCAAAAACTGAACGAATTGAGTGTATTTCTAGACATTTTTAATAATCACTTAGACCATAATTCGCTAAGTAATCGTGCAATTTTAGCGGCAAAAATTTTGATGTCGATGAAATTAACTACCAATTACAAATTTTATTGCCAGGCGATCTAATGACTTTTAAGTCTAATGACACCATTGTTGATGAAAACCAGATCGTTGAGTTATGTTGAGTTAAGTCAAGTTATGTAAAGTTATGTTAAGTTATGTTATGTTATGTTATGTTAAGTTATGTTAAGTTATGTTAAGTTATGTTATGTTAAGTTATGTTAAGTTATGTTAAGTTATGTTAAGTTATGTTAATTTATGTTAAGTTTGGTCTAGTTTGGTCAAGTTAGGTCAAGTTAGGTCAAGTTACGTCAAGTTACGTCAAGTTACGTCAAGTTACGTCAAGTTAGGTCAAGTTTGTTCAAGTTAGGTTAAGTTAGGTTAAGGTTCAGGTTGGTTCACCACTTATATTTAAACATTCTATTCTGGATGATAGAAAAGAATCCAGACATCTCCAGACGCCCTATCAACCAAACTATTGCCTAGCCTTTCCAGAACCTTCAAACAAAAGAACCATAATAATCCATCATCATCAACTTCCACAATAACCGAAATCATGGTCCTGCTTAATATAAACATGCTATATATATATATATATATATATATATATATATATCAGCCCTAAAGTCATCACGACTATCAAAGACGAAATCAACATCATTAAAGAAACAGGCGATGCCCTGACACAAAATTATTACTTTTCTTAGGAAAGTTTGCGACATCATCTAAACAATGATGCTCAGACTCATACTTACTAACATCACCTGGAACGCCAACGGAGGACTGTCCCGGAAGCTAATGGTCAATAAACAATTCTTAAATGACTACACCATCGGGATACTACTAATACAAGATACTAAACTTGCTGCTTCCCCATCCTTCTCCATTCTTGACTTTTTTATTTACCGAACCGACAGATCCACTCCGGGAGGAGGTACGGCCATATGCATAAAAAACCATACTCCATTCAAATATCTCACCCAGTCTCACCTCCCATAACGACAACACCCGCCACAAGCTCGCCACCCGTCACGGCCTCATCGCAATTATTTTCTCCTTCAATGAGCAACGCCGAGTAAAAAAGTGATGCTATTACGAGAAATAATACACAGATTTAAGTTTCAATGTCCCGACACTAGTACAAGTTATGGCCAACACTTGGCAGCATTTTAAAATAATGATTCTGACAATATTGGTGATAAATTTGCTATCTGCTCCCAAATTTATTTAAATGAAAAGTCTTTTTCTTAAACTGTGGAGTTGTAGGGAACAGCCGGAAATATTTCAATTTATTGAAAGTTTCCAACGTTTAGAGTTAACATGACAATAGGACGTATGCTACATTTGTAAGTGTTCTAAAACTCTACTCGTTCAAGAAATTTACTCTACGCGTACAAGATAATTCACTACACCTAGTCTACCTACCTCTGTTGTACTCAGGTATCCCCATTGAAGACCTATCAAAAATTATAGGAATTTGTAATTTTGGGATAAAAGATTTAAGAAAGAATTAAATTATATAATTATTAAAAAAATAATTACATATCAATAATCTTAAGCGAAAAAATTTGTCACTTACTGTTATACGAAGTAATTGTAGCATTCAATAGTTAAAACCCCAGGAATAATTGTACGATAGCAACGAATTATAATTATTAATGCGTTTTATGCTGGATGCTAGAGGGGAAATGTATTCTCGAGGTATAGCACGGGTATTACGTGTTAAACTAACGTATCAACTTTGTCTTTCTAAGGACTTATCGACAGGTATTTGCTGCGTCTTAACTAAGAAACTAATCAAATACCAATAAATGTACATCGCATGTATCATAAAACGCATTTTTCAGATTGCAAAACTGCAAAAAACACCATTTACCTCAGTTCTGACCCCATTGTCTCTCATCGAGAGTCATATTCACTATCGTTCAGTATCGGTTAAACATGAAAATACACCTTCGTAGAGCCAAGATCTTGATTCTGGTATCAGGATTGTATTTCTAAGAACCTATGGATTAGAATTTATTGTTAGTATACATTTGAATAATGAACTTTTTAGCGTCAATTATAATCCTTCGGAAGGATCGCGGTTAGATGTATTTTAAAATACTTGATTAGTCACAATATATAGCCGGACGAACAGCACCTTCAGCTTTGAAGCTGCCATTAGACATTTACAGTAGACCAAACGCAATATGTAATAGTAAAAACCCAAGGGGAATGTCTGCAGTGTGACAAAAAAGGTTCAATTATTATCTGGGATGAGTGTACTATGAGTCATAAACATTCTCTTGAAGCCTTCCACCGAACTATGCAAGATATAAACGGAAATAATCGACTCTACGGAGGTGCTATTTTACTACTATCTGGTGATTTGCGGTAGACATACCTGTCATTCCTCGCTCCACTTATGCTGATGAGATTAACGCATGTTTGAAACAGTCATTTTTATGGAAAAACGTTGAAACACTTCGATTGACTAGAAATATGCGTGGTCATTTACATAATGATCCGATGGAACAAGTATTTTCAAATCAATTACGGAATATTGGAAACAGTACAATCGGACTACATCAAAATACGCAATGTATAAAATTGCCAGACAACTTCTGCCCTACTGTTCATTCAAAAAATGAACGAATTGAGAGTGTATTTCTAGACATTTTTAATAATCACTTAGACCATAATTGGCTAAGTAATCGTGCAATTTTAGCGGCAAAAAATGTTGATGCCGATGAAATTAACTAAAAATTACAAACTCTATTGCCAGGCGATCTAATGACTTTTAAGTCTAATGACACCATTGTTGTTATTGAATTACCGGAAACGTGCTTGAAGCAACGATATTGACTGAACGTATAAATGCGAAGTCGTCCTGTTACCTCGATCACCTATGATACCATCAGAATCTCCAATTCCTTTCAAAAGGCTACAATTTCCGTTCTGCAATTTGCAGAACACGTCAATATGCCGAATACTTACACTGTAGGTCTTCGGCGAATTCTTTAGTTCAACCTCGTATGCACGACAGATGACACTAATATTTCAATATGTGGTTTATTAAAGATTTGGAAATACACTTATTTGTGCAATGTAATTGAATTTTACTCACTAATGAAGAAGTATTATTGTCAAATTGCCGCCTTGCGAAAGATGAGAGGTCAAAACTCGTCACACTAGTATGAACACTTTACAACGTCAGGTTTTCTACGTCATAAGTAATTTGTTGAGACCGCAAAGTGTGAAAGTGGCTTTTAGATTGTACTATTTTAAGATTGTACTGCAGGTACTAAAGACTTTGATTTATAGAGGAGAAATTCAAGTACAAAATGGCCAATGAATTGAGTGTTTGTAAACATTTCTTTCAATAATATTTTAGATCCCCCAATAATCACTGCGAAAACAGAATTCCAACGTTGCTTCTACGTCAGAAACGCTTACAATATCACCAACAAAAAAATCTCTGCCGTCATTTCGAAAGAGAAAAGAAGATTGTTGTCTTCTAATCTTATGACTTGGAAAATGGAAAACAAGAGACTGTGAGTAATGCATCAAAAACAATTCAAAAACTGCAGAACTCTTCAGTGCAATAAGTCGCAGAGACAACCTCTCATTTTTAATTGTTTACTTTTTTCTTGTTACAAACATAACATGGGGCGAGGTGTTTTCTTAAATTTCACTTTACGACGCTCCTATTCGTCCGATTTGAGTGATTGTAACGGCGTTGGATTTAGGAAACTTTCTGCCATTACGCTGTAAGCCCCCATTTTTATATTTTTTCCTGAAATTTTAAAAACTAATTTCAAATTCAAATTTTCCTAGATTTTGGGAAAAAAGGCTTCGTAGCGTAAATCTAATAGTACTTGGAGTTGTTGCTGCGAAAGCGAATCTTTTTAAGTGAATTCTTTTTAAGTTTTCAACCTCTAGAATAGTTCAAATATAAATTATTCAACGGCACAGGTGATTCACTAGTTGAGTTTGAATATTACATAAATACTAGCAGATCCGGCCACGCGTTGCTCTGGTTTGCTTGTTCTTGGTTTCATTATTAGTTACTATTTGTATTATTAAGGAAGTGATTGATCAAGAATAAAAAAAGCGCAAATTAAATTTAAACGATTAGTAAATGTTTAATTTTTATTAAGTTAATGAATGAGTTAGATAATACTGATTTTTTAAACTGTAATTATCATAGTTAACCTTATTTAATTTTTAATAATCATGACTTTTATTTGATTAAGACCTAAGCGATGAACACTATTTTTCGTTAATCAGTCTTTCGTCAAAATAAATAAATATATTCGATGGTTTTCCAACACGAGTGCATGCAACATACAGCTGTCCATGGGAGAAACACGGGTTTTCCAAGCCTAATCCAAAAACAGCCAATGTTTGCCCTTTCGACTTATTTATTGTCATCGCAAAAGTCAAACGTATCGAAAATTATTGTCTTTTGACAGGAACTGGAGATTTTGATGGCATCATAGGTGATCGAGGTAACAGGACGACTTCGCCTTTAAACGTTCAGTCAATATTGTTGCTTCAAGCACGTTTCCGGTAATTCTTCTGATGACTAATCGTGTACCGTTGCATAATTTTGGTGGATTTAAATTACGCAATAGAATGACCGGTGAACCGATTTTGAAACAAACATGCATTCCTGATAAATCCAAAAATTTTAAATTTCAATTGGAAAATTAACGATCGGGTTTTCATCAACAATGGTGTCAATTGGCTTGAAAGTCATTGGAACGCCTGGTAATAAATTCTGTATTTAATAATTAATTTCATCGAGATCAACAATTTTTGCCGCTAAAATTGTACCATTACTGAGCCAAGTAAAGTCTAAGAGATTATTACGAAGATTAGCAAATACACTTAATTTGTTCATTTTTTGAGTGAACAATGGTGCGGAGTTGTCTGGCAATTGGATGCGTTGCTTATTTTGATGTAGTCTGATTGTACCGTTTCCAAAATCCAGTAATTGATTTGAAAATACTTGTTTTATCGTAACATTATGCAAATGACTTCGCATATTTCTAGTCAATCAAAGTGTTTCAACGTTTTGCCATAAAAATGATTGTTTCAAACATGCGTTATTATCATCAGCATTGGTGGAGCGGGAAATGACAGGTATGTCTGGAAATCACCAGATAGTAGTAAAACAGCACCACCGATTAGTCGACTATTGCCGTTTATTTCTAGCATAGTTCTGTGAAAAGCTTCAAGAGAATGCTTATGACTCATAGTACACTCATCCCAGATAATAATTGAACTTTTTGAAACACTGCAGCCATTACGCTTTTGTTTTTAATATTACACATTACGCTTGGTTTACTGTGAATGACTAATGTGGCAGCTTCAAAGCTGAATGCACCGTTCGTCCACCATCTAACAAAGTGGCAGCAATGCCTGACGATGCAATTGTCAATGAAATCTTTTGTTCTAGCCGTATCTTTGCCAGGATTAATTACACTAAAAATATCTTACCGGTACCACCAGGTGCGTCTAAGAAAAAAAATACACCGTTTTGCATTACCAGTCAACATGATTCGATTTTAAATAATTATTTTTTCACAATGGCTCAATATTTGCAATGAGTGTAGCTCAGTCAACGTCGTCATATTGTTTTTCTCGTTGTATATCAGTGTTCATTAAATCAGTTGCTGGACGATCAAGCGAAGGCTTGCCATAGTGGTGTAGTGAAAAGTTTCAAATCAAAATACATAAATCTTCTACTAGTAGTAACGTTTCATTGTACATCTGTTGTGAAATTTTTTTATCCCATATTTTATTTGCAACATTGTCTCTCTAGCTGTCTTGTATTGAAACCGATTATTTTTCTCCCAAATGTTTCAGAATAGGCTTGGTATGTCCATTGGCGCCGAGAGAGCAGGGCTGTTGCTCTCACAATCGATAGTTTCTTGTATTTATTTGTCACTTTGTAATTCAAGCAGCTCCAACAGAGGGCATCACATGTAAAAATGATCTGGTGTAGAAATTAGACTACACCGGAGAGGAATATTTATCTATAATATTTCCTATAAATATGAGCGAAAAGTTTACTCCACTCTCCGCTAGCATTGACAGGCCCGTAGTCAACTACGTTTCATCTGTGTATTAATTCTCGTAATAGAACCCCTTCTTTTGTTCTCGCCGTGGCTCTCTGCCATGTTAAATATAAAAATTTGGCTAATCTATTAAATGAGATTTATAATTGTTCTTAGAAGAAATTTTTAGCTGGCCAAAAAATTATTTGTAATCTGCTACCTTGCATTAGCTTATGCGTGTCGCTTATGTATGTAGTTTCCACATTTTGTATTTATACCAGATTTGTGTGACATTCCCAATTTCAAAGAGCTCTGTCTTGATTTGTTGTACTTCACTCTAATTTTGTATTTGAATTTGTTACACAGCATTTACTTATTTTTATTATTTTCTTAAAGTTTGCTAACTGGCAGCTTTGTCAACTTTGTATTTTAGCGCCCTCTACGCAGAGGTGAATTTACGCATAGGCACAGTAGGCTCGGGCCTACGGTGGAAAATTTTTATGGGCGGCAAATATTCAAAGGCGCAAAATTTTCTTGATATTTTCTAAAACAAATTTAGGTTCCCAAAAAACTATAACAACATAAACCATATTTTTATTTTAAAAATGATTTAAGCGAGACTAAAGCCGGCCTCTCTACCATTGATTTATAAATTAAGTTTGAATATGAAATGGGGACATTTTCAATGTTACAGAATACATGAAAAGAATTCGCCAACGACGTCTATTGGTTGATTGATCAGAAGGAATTACATTCTTAGAGTAAGGAATTTGAATCAGCCAATCAGAAATCGCTGTCGGATTTCGCCATGCATTCATATTGTGCTATATAGAAAGTTGCGACATCTATTACTTCTTGAGTTAGTTCTAGAAGACGGATCTGGAAATAACCCTTTTTCTTTCTTTTGTTACTATTGTTGTGTATCGTTTATTGTAAGAGCCTGCTGAGTAAAAATGATATTTTCAAGTTTTAAAATGAGTGATTATCGAAAAAGGCTCAGCGGAAGTCAATATGCAAAAATCCGAAAAGAAATTGAAGAGAAATCTCAAAATGAAATTGATAAGAAGAAAAAAAATTGAATTCTGTAAACCTATATGTCAAACTCATCACTGCTATATAAACATATAGATTAGATAACATATTTACTTTTCAGCTTGTATTTTTTTCATGTAACAATAAGTTGTGATAAATAAATGTTAACATTAATATATTTTTAATACAGAGTTGTGTTGCCAAAATATTCTCGAAATGCAAATAATTTTTTCTACAATGATTAGAAAATAAATACTTTTGACGTGGTGTAGTTGTATTGTTATAAACACCTGTCTATTGAAACTCATGATATGTGAAAATTTTGGTTCAATACCAGCGCAAATTATATGTGTAAATCCTGGTTTAATACCATCTCTAATAAATGAGATATTGGACTTAATACGGATATTATGTTTTGAAAATTCTTGTTGGATAACATCATGTGGTATCACAGGGCAAACATTAGAAATTATTACCCTCTTAAGCTTATTATTTAAAGGTCTGACATTCAGTTTATGATCCTTGATGGTTAACGTAGGGTAGTTGCTAGTCAGGTACTCTGCTATTTCTTTAGTGTTTAAAAAAGCACAAACTCTGTTATTAGATATGCACGACACGAATCTAATGTCATTGGGGTTCATTATAGTAGCGAGTTTATTAATATATTCTTTTATTGAAATACCTTCGTGGGCTTCTATGATAACTCCTTGGTGTTTGGTAGGAAATACATCATTCACAGTAGCGTTGGCGTAAGTCTTCTTTGCTTGATTTTCAGGAGCTGGGTCCATCGGATTACTTTTCTAACACACCTTGTATAGCCGGCCATCTACCGATACGACTAACGCAAGATCAAAGAACATGTGGTACTGAATCAGCTACACCTTTAAATAACTCTTATACTAAGTGTTCAAGAGCTATAAAAATTGAAACATCTCTCACTAATAATAAGATTTGCTTTCAAAACAGTAAATACAAATACTATTAAAATTTGCTTTATACCAATGAAGATTGTTTCTTATGCTTATGATGAAAACATTCATTTCACAGTTTGTCGAGGTCTGCTTGGTGTATTTTTTTTTTAAATCTCGAAATCAATTTTCGTATAGGTACATATCTTTCTAGAAGTGAAGGTACCTTTCTAGTAGTGCATCTATGTAGTGTAATTTTATAGGTTTTTGAAATTTGGAAATAAATTTTCGAATAATTACATATGTTTCCAAATGCTACGTATGCTCCGAGCAACAGCCCTGCTATCTGGGCGCCAATGGCCATACCAGACCTATACTGAAACATTTGGGAGAAAAATAATCAGTTTTAATACAAGACAGCCAGAGAGACAATGGGTCATGTGTATAAAAACGAGCACTTGCTCCGGAGCAAAGTGAGTCTACTCCGCGGCACTGATCAGAAGTTCCATTTCGTATGAATAAAAACTTCGTATGTCTCCGAAGAACTTACTCATGTCTTGCGAGCATTTGCTCGTCGTGAACAAGTGATAGTGCAGGCTAAGAGTTTTAAAAATTGGGTTCTTGAGCAACAAAGAGGTTACATACGTTACGCGCGTCGCGCACATTTGTGCGGAATAAAGAGCAATAATTTTTTGTCTCATTCTTTAAATTAGAATATGAATAGCAGTAACCAAAAACAGGCGCTAGTGGCCCAGCTCATTTTTACCGAAATGCTAAGTGAATATAAAATTATTTTTGAAAAGAGCCAGCTTTCGGAAGTACGCTGTGGCCGAAACGAAACACTACAAAGTTTCAAAAAACAGTACCCCGAAAAGTACCTCCAAGTAGAAAAGAGCTATGGCCAATTAACATAGAAGATATGCAATATGAAAACGCGCCTGAAAGCAAATGCCGATAAAAATCATACCAACCATACATTGTACTTTTCGATTCGGCAAAGATTCTAATAGTCTACATCACGAGAATTTCGCCTAATCTTGCATTTTTTTAGTCCGCTGTAAATGTATATTCACACACTGTAAAAAATCGGCCAATTTAACCTTACCAAACCAAATTTAACCTTCTCAAACGTGAGTCTGCTACTAAGGTCCCTCCGAAATTTTAGAGCAAGTGCTCACTCTAGAGAGCAAACGCTTAACTATATTCATGTTCGTGTTTTTCGCAGTTTCACCCTCCTAACAAAAGCTATCGCTACCGAAAGTAACCTATCCTAACCTAACCTGATATAACCCGACTAAACCTAACTATACCAAACCTTTCAAAATGTAACCCGACAGAACCGAATCGAACCGAACCGAACCGAACCGAACCGAACCGAACCAAACCGAACAGAACCGAACCGAACCGAACCGAACCGGACAGAACCGAACCGAACAGAACTCAGAAATTGAAAATCTATGCCATGTCAATTTACATTCGTGAGTTAATTCACACGCATACGTATTCCCATCTTTTAAACACTATTTGTATAAATTCTTAAAACATTCTTTGTAATGATAGACTTGGAACAATGTAAATCACTCTTGTGAAAACTATCCCAAACCTCAGACTATATGTACTGATATCACATTTGTACTCTTCTACAACAGCTCACAATTCAGCCTATTTATTTGGTGGTAGAATATATTTCACAGTAATACTGACTAGTTTTAAAACTTGCCAAAATGTCGTCTACATTTTGAACAGACATTAAATGCATTAATATCAATAAAATAGGCTAGAATCATGCCATTTTTATTTAGTGTTACTTCTCCATTTGTCAAAGACGTTCTTCTACTGGCACATTTCCAATTTGAGCATTCAGGTCTCGTCTAATTAGTATGTAAACACTTTTGTTGTTTGAGTCTCAAAGGTTTTGTAAATATTTGTAGATCATTTCAGAGTCATTCTTCTGGAGCGTATACAGCTATATGTGTCATATATCATCTGAGCATTTTTAGACTACAAGAAGTAATTAGGTCAGTTAGGTGTATTAATTTTGTGTACCATTATGTATCTAGCAAGTAGAAGTCAATGTTTCTAAACTCTTGTGCACGTGTTTTATATTTAGTTTCCTTTGTTAGCGCTAAATCCAGGTGGCTTCGCGTAATGCCAGATGTCGCGCCTGAACTCCACAAGATGAGCATTCATAATAACTAGTTTATTTACATAAGGTATAATATATATTTATTAATATATTGAATTGCATTGAATTAATGCCTTATTTTACGTGGCGAGATTGGGGCTATTAGGCCTGCTCTTCCGTCTGACCAACTAGCTGAGAAAGGAGGTATTTCTTGGGCGAGAAATAGGCGATTTAAATTTAGCTCAGAGGCGTCATTTAGGCTTGAGGATCTTTTACATTCATGTAAATCTAACATGGGACAGCCGGCTTTACTTCCCTTCCGAAGGAAGGCGTACGAAGTATTTTTTCGCCCTTAATAATCAACGGCTTCGATCGAGTTTGAACCCGCCAACTTGGGTACAACAGTCCAAAGCGCTAGCCGTTACACCATCGCCGCGCGCTATCATATGGGCATTCAATTAATTGAAATTCAATGTTAGTCTGCGTTGAAACTAAGGATCTAAGCAAAAAACAAATTTATATTGCCGTTAATATCATAAAACGCGTTTTCGGACAGTAAAACTGCGAAAAACTCGATTTCTGACTGTTTAGGCCCAATTGTTTCACATCGAAATTCTATAGCTTAGATCTTGTTCACTTTCGTTTAAACGTGAAAATGCACTTTCTGAAAACCGAATTGTCGATTCTGATGTCAATTTTGCCTCTCTAAGGATTTATCAATAGGTACAATTGCGTTAGAACTAAGGAACTAAACAGAAACAAATATATGCCATCGGAAGTATCATAAAACGCGTTTTCAGACTGTATAACAGCAAAAAACACCTTTTCCGGCTGTTTTAACCCAATAGTTTCCCAACGAAATTCTATGACAGAATTTTTTCACTATTGTCGAAACCTAAAAATACACTTTCTGAGTGCCAAAATTTTGACACATTTTCATGCCAATATAACTTTTCTAAGGACTTATTGATAGGAATTTGATGTTAGTACGCATTGAAACACAGGAACTAAACAAAAACAAATATTTCATCAGAGTATCATTAAACACATTTTCAAACTGTAAACATGCGAAAATCACCATTTCCGGCTGCTTGGACCCAACTGTTTCTCTACGGAATTCTATGGCATTGAGCTTGTTCACTATCGTTTAAACATGAAAATACACCTTCGTAAAGCCGAATTCTTGACTCTGGTATCAACTTTGCCTTTCTAAGAACTTGTTCAGTCATAATATATAATCATCTGCGGATACGACTAATACAAGATCAAAATACTGGTACTGAATCTCCTATACCGTTAAATATCTTTTATACAAAGTGTTCTAGAGCTTTAAAAATTAAAACTGTTTCACTAACTACGAGCGTAGCCTTTTATATTTCAGGATTAGAGAACAAAAACAAATATTAATAATCGAAAATCACTTTATTGTTTTTCAAAATATTCCCCATGAAGATCTATACACTTTTGCATGCGTTTGAACCAATTGTCGAAGCACTTTTGCCACTCTGATTGAGGTATCTCCAAAACATGCATTCTGAATACAGCAACCGCTTCTTCATATGTCGAAAAACGTTGACCTCTCAGGTTGTTTTTTACGTACGGGAATAAAAAGAAGTCATTCAGTGCCAATTAAGGACTATACGGCGGATGACTCATCAAATCGATGTTTTGGGTGCTCAAAATTGCAATTTGTTTGAGCTGATGTGTGAGAGCTCGCATTGTCGTGATGAAGAGTGATCCGTCTTCGGCGGTTGGCTTTCCTGATTTCTTGGATGACAGATGGCAAACAAATCGTTGTGTACCACTAAGAATTGACTGTTCTGCGTTGTTCTAGTGGTACGGTTGCGACATGTCCAGTTTTTTTTTTCGAAAAATCAGGCGACCATCTGTTTGGAAGTGCTTCGTACGCGAACAACTTTTGTTGGATTTTGCTCATCTTGAAACACCCATACAGTCGACTGCTGTTTACTTTCGGGCTCATAAGCGTAAATCCACGATTCATCACCTGTCACGATGTCACAGACGTGTTTCGAAGCACCGCGATCGTATTTCTTGAGCATTTATTTCGACCAATCGACACCATCCTTTTTTTGAGCGATTGACAAATTGTGTGGGATCCAACGCGAACAATTTTTTTGACAGTCAAATGTTCATGCAATATTGAATGTATGCTGGTCCCACTCATGCCTAAGGTTGTCTCAATCTCACGATATGGCACATGACGATCTTGCAATATCAGTTCACGCACAGCATCAATGGTTTTCCGAACAACTGATTTTGGACGACCTTCGCGAAATTCATCTTGAAGTGAACTACGACCACGATTGAATTCACCATACCATCGATAAACACTGGTCCTTGATGGAGCTTCATCGCCAAAAATTGAATTAATTCATCCATGCACTGTTGCTGAGTTAATCCGCGTCGAAATTTGTAAAAAATAATCGCACAAAAATGTTCACGATTTAATTCCAATTTTGGGCCAAGATGAATCTTTTAAGTTACTGTAAACAACACAAATAGCGCTCGTCCACACGTTCTGAGTACGTATAACCTCAAAACATCCAACTTTACGATAGAGCTGTCAGTCGCCAGATTGCAACACCAGGGTTGCCAAATCCCGAAACATAAAAGGCAACCTTCGTAACAAGATTCGCTTTTGCAGCAACAACTACAAGTACTATTAGAAATTGCTTCCCTACCGTGAAGGTTGTTTCTTATGCGTGTGGTAAAAACATTCATTTCACATTTTTCCGGTCTGTTTTTTTTAAATCTCCAAACCGAATTTTGCATAGGTACATATATTTCCTTATACTACGTATAGTACTCCATATACAGGAAAGTAAAAAGAGATACATAATCCTTAACCGATAGAGATTTGGACCTTACATATTTCCGAAAGAAAATAATTCTTTCGTGTGTGAATGGTAGCGAATCTGTGTTTTTTAACTTAACCGAATAAATACTAACAAAATTGAAAAAGTTAACCAGTAATACACTGACAAAATTTAACTCTTTGCTTTAATGATGGAAAATATTATAACATGTGAACAATACAAAATTATATCTATGGTGTTTCCAAAAGCAAATAACTATTTCTGTCTTCAACTTTATACGAATAAAAACTAACAATAGTCTAATGTTCTGAAATAGTAGTATGCACACAAAATACAAAAAAATTAAATGTATAAATTGATAAAGAATTTAATTTTTGGTGATATTTTGAACTGTTTAATGCGTGAACTTTAGAGAATCTGTGTTCTTTAACATTAAAACAATGAATACTAACAAAAACTGATCTAGACCAGTAGTATACACAGAACTTAAGAATTCACTTTTATGTAAAAAATCACATGTGAACAATACAAAATGGGAACTGTTTTGAAACTTCCAAATAACTATTTCTGGGTACCTCAATTTTTACCAATAAAAACTAACAATATTCTAAACAATATTTTTGTTCTCAAACAGCAAGAAACAAAAATTTCAACACATTTCTTTATTATAGAAAATATTTTTAAGTGCGAACGATTGAGAACTGAATATTTAGATATTTCAGAAGGCAAATAACTGATGTGTGAACTAATGTGCAAATGTAATAAATGTGCTAATGTGTGAACTAATGTGCAAATAACTGTGAACGACGCCACGAACTTGTAAATCATTATCACCCTTATGTCCAGACACTTTTCATCACATAGCGTATACGCCATCGGAAATATCATAAAAGATGTAAATATTCTATCCTTCATACGTGAAACCATTTTCAATCCTAGATACAAATTCTTGAATGTTGTGTGTATACTACGGTTTCAGAACAAATAGAATTTCGTCAGTTCCTATTTCTTCAAAAATAGATGATTCTGCAGAAACAGTTATATGGAACAGATAAAATATAAAAGATGAGATAAAAATTCCTTAACGTTCTCACGTAAAAATACTTTTACTTCAAGAAGCGTATTCTTGAATATTGTTTGAATACTATTGTTTTAGTACAATTAGAATTTTGCTAGTTTTATTTCGTCAGTGTTTGAGACTCCGCAAAGATAGATAGAAGCTATCGAAATATTTTATAAAAAATAATAATATCTATAGCGTTAACACATGAATTCATTTTCAACACAGGCTGATTCCTAAACGCTGTGCGTACCCTATTGTTTCAGAACCTATTGAATTTTTTGAAGTTTTTTTTTTGTTTACAAGTAATTCTTTCATAGAAATAGTTATATGCTATCTGAAATATAAAAAAGTCACTTTCTATTCGGTCAAAGGGAATTGCTCCACAGAAACACTTATATGCCAGCAGAAATACTATAAATCTTAAAAATTCTCTATCATTCACACGTGAAAATATATAACCCTTGAAACTTGAATGTGGTGTAATTTAGAATTTTGTATCTTACTGCTTGTTGAATATAAAGTTGTAGGCTGTAACGGTTATTTGGTATAAAATAAATCGCTATATTAGACTTTCAAACAGTAAAAAAACAATTTTTGGAGGTTCGGACAAAGTTTTTCTCCCCAGGAATTTACTTCTCTTGAGATTCTAATCTCTATCTTTCACGCGAGAAAAAAAATTGTTAGAGACGAATTCTTGACTCTGGTATGTATTTTAAGTGTGTTAAATGTTTAAGTACCTGTGGAAATTCACAATTAAAACTTATTTAAAATATGAAAAAAAAAAAAAAAAAAGAGTTGCTTTCCTATACGATAGATAATTAAACGCGTTTTTAGACTCCAAAACAGTGAAAATCATTATTTATGGAACTTCGGAATAAATTGTTCCTGCAAATTCCTTGTCTTGAATTTTCAAAAAAAAAAAATTATCCGCATTTTGGGCAATTTTTTTTACTGTATTGGATTCTCAAAACGGGTTTATTGATATCTCCGATAGCATATTTTCATTTTTGTGTATTGTCTTACTTTCAAAGTGGTCTAACTATGAACTTCTAACGCTTTGTGCTTAAGAAGGTAAATTGAATTGAATTGAATTTGCCTTATTTTACGTGGCGACTCGGGCCATCAGGCCCGCTCTTCCGTCAGACCACGCAAATTTCGCTACGCTCCTTTCACCAACTAGCAGAGAAAGCAGGTATTTCTTGGGCCAGAAACAGGCGATTTGAACCCGCCAACTTGGGTACAACAGTCCAGTACGCTTACCGTTACACCATCGCCGCCGCTAAAACAGTGGTCAAAAGCTAAAAGCGACTAAATTAACAGTAAAGTCAAAAATTTGAAGAATATTTAGAATCTGAGAATATTTTCTTGTGTAAACGATAGAGATTAAGATCTAAAGATATGAAATTTCTTGGAAAAAACATTTGTAAGAATGCCGGATATTGGTATTTATCGGTTTTGTGTCCTAACACGCGACTTATGATATATTTGATAGCAAATACCTGCTTTCGTCTAGTGTTCAATTTTGCACAAGAACCCAAAACAAAATTCTAATTTTTCCTCAAACGAAGTAGTAGTAAACGCACCAATTTCAAGGATTTCTTCTAGGGTTGAATATATTTTCACGTGTGAACGATTGAAAATGTTTATCTTACATGATATTTCTGATGGCATATAACTGTTTCTGTTGAATTTTTGACTTTGAATCAATTGAAAGCGGCAAAATTCTAAAATTTCTAACAGTGTAAACACAAATTCAAGAATACGCTTCAAGCATTAAAAGTATTTTGACGTGTAAACAATAGAAAATTCTCATTTTTATGATAACTTTGATAGCTTATAAAATTTTATGTGGAGTGTTTTACTTTGATCGAATAGAAATACTTTTTTTATATATTTCGGATAGCATATAACTGTTTCGGTAGAATTATGTTCCTCAAACGAATACATTATTTATGGTTCAGGTACAACAGAATACACGCATCGTTTAGGATTCAGCATCTAGTGTTGAATTTGATTTAAAATGTTTAATATTTTTATACATTTGCTAGCAACTACCTATTTCTGTGAAGTCTCAAACTTTGACGAAATAAAAAGTAAGACATTTATAGTTAGAAAAGAAGTTGAAATATTTTTTGTGGGAACGATATAGAATTTTCATCTTTTAGGATATTTCTGAGAGAATATAACTTTATATACAGTCTTTTACATTTGGCGAAAAGAAACTAATAAAATTCTTATTGTTCGAAATCAGTAGTATGCTCACAACATTAAAGAATTCGCCTCTAGAATTAAAAATCACCTTTAAGTTTTCGAAAGGAAAATAACTATTTGTGTCCTTTAACTTTAAACGAATAAAAAGCAATCTTGTAATTGTTCTGAAACAGTAGTATACACAAAAAAATGTATACACAGAAGTTCGCTATAATAAAGAAAATATATTTACTTCTAAACGAAAGAAATTTGATCTTTGATGATAATACTAAGGGCAAATAATAGTTTCATGTGTGCCATTGTAAGTGATCTAAGCCAGTAGAATACACACAGAATTTAATTTGTGTTCTTCACCTTTCAACGAATAAAAACTAGCCACAGTTGCTCCATGTGGCAACTTCATGTGTACTTGGGTGTGGAGGCTTGAAATGAGACGGTATCTGTATGATTATTAATAAGCCCTGATGAAGAAATTATATATTTCAAAACGTTGGCGAAACTAATTGTTTCTCTAACCACACTGACCACTTCCGTTTATTCGTTTAGATGCAAAGAACACAGATTGTTTATTGTTCACACACGAAACAATTATTTGTGTGAAACTGTTTCAATCCTAAGGAATTGAATCTTAAATGTGCCAAAACTAGTATTCAAACCACATTCAAGAATTCGTTTCTAGAACTGAAAATGTTTTCATGTGTGAACGATAGATACTTTTTTCCTTTTGTGATATTTTTGATGGCATACAATGGTTTCTGTGGAGTCATTTACTTTTAACGAAAAGAAACTTACAAAATTCTAATTGTTCTACACACAACATTCAAGAATTCGCCTGTGGGATTGAAAATGTTTCCACGTGTAAATGATAGAGAATTTTTATCTTTTGTGATATTTCTAATGGCAAATAATGGTTTTTGTGATGGCATGTACTTTAACGAATAGAAGCTAACAAAATTCTAATTTTTCTGAAATAACATATACACAACATTCACAAAAAACAACAAAGCCCACAACACAACATAACTATTTCTGTGTTCTTCAAATTTAAACGAATATAATTTTTCTGAAACAATAGTATACACACAAATTTCTAGAAACCTCCTTTTAATATAGGTAATATTTTGTGCAACGTGTGAAGTGTTGTCCCAGTTGTCGAATGGCCGTTGTGTGGACGTGCCGGAGCGCAGGTGGCGACGCGGGCTCCATAGCAGGTGAGCAGCAAGCGGTGAAGTCGAAGAGGAAATCTAACAGTTTCTTTCTAGGCAAGTAAACTTATTTTTACTCTCTTGTCCCATTTTTACTGTCTGTGAGTTAGCAGTATTTAACTTTTATATCCCAGAAATAGGGTTAATTGTCTACATTTTTTAATTTCTAATTTTGTCACCTTCCCTTTTTGTTAAAGTTTTGCATAATGCACCTCACTTTTTCTAATTTTATTATATTTTTTACTCTACAATTCTTTTGCTTGGTCTATCCTGCTGTCTAGAACCTAGTGTTCCTCTTCGTTTCAACTCTTTGTATACAATTTGATTTATGTTTGCTTTTAGCTTCTCTTCATTTTCTAATATACTTGTCTGTGTTTTCTCGCCATGAGACCATCTGCGAAAAACGTCCTCGAAAACAAATATTTCATAGCTAATGTGAGCGAATCTGTTGCTGTGCAGATAGCGGAGAGCGTTCAGAAAATCAACCATGGTTCCATGGAGGCGCTTCGGGACGAGCTCACGAAACTTCGGGAGCCCATCTAGCAACAGAACTGCGTCGTCGACAAGAAGCGCTGTGAAATCACGGCGCTAAAGTTGGACAAAGTTAACGAGCTGGAGCTGTATCAGCGGAGAAATTCGCTCCGCTTTTGTGGAATCAGCGAGTCCAACAATGAAAACACTGACACTAAAATGATAGAGATGGCAAGAGATATTGGTGTGAGTCTTACTTTTAAAGACATTGATAGGAGCCATAGAGTAAGGTCTAGAACGCATGGCAAATGTCGCTCTATTATAGTTAAATTATTATCTTATATGAAAAGGGCTGAAATATTCCGAAATAAAAGAAAACTTGTAGGTAGTGAGAAGGTAATCAGTAACACGTAGATAAGAAATAATGAGAAAATGTATTTCAAGTTTTCATCTTAAAATGTATAGTATTTTGATGGTGTAATATATGTGAATACCTGACAGCGAGAAAAACGCCTCACCAGAATGTTTGAAGTTGACTCGCTACCTGTAAATGGCGCGTAACTTTTTAATTTGTTTTCAGACGTGAGTTATTCTTCAATTATTATTTAATTTTTACTTTTAATATAACATTACCTTCAATTTCTTTCTTCCTGTGAAGTGCACACTTTCAAATACTATGTAATAAATTTGGCAACCTTCAGGTGACAACGTCTTACCGGAAACCGCGCTCCTAGACGTACCTGCTTGTGGCATTGGCCCCAGTCCGGCGTTAATCTTGCTACCTACACCTCGTAGCCCTACACTCTGAGATCTCAAAGCCTCCATTTCGCACTTTCCACATGATCTGATCTTGTATCGATTCTTAAATATAATCTTCTACGAAATGACAGAAATATAATAAAAGTTTATTTAAAAGAGAAATCCGATGGGGGTGTTGCTATGTTTGTGCATGATGATATAAACTGCAAAATAATCAAAGCATCTACTACTAATTCACCGGGCTTGGCATAGATGTGTGTTGACATGGTGTTTGGAGCAAAACATTTACTTCTCGGGCTTGTGTATTGGTCTCCAAATACGGGAATGTTGTCAGAATTAGAGGAATCACTTTCTGAACTCTCAGATAAGTTTCAAGATATTATTATAATGAGGAATTTTTATTATGACTTAAAAAAATACCATAACAAAATCTGCCTCTAATTTTACTTATACTTTCAATTCATATAATCTGCAAATATTGAAGTTGTATCCTCCTCATAGTTCACCTAAAACGATTTCGTGGATTGATCACTTGATTGTCTCAGATATTTCTAAAGTGTTACTCTATGGTCAAGTTCCTGTTCCAGGTATTTCAAACCATGATCATTTCTATGCAGACATCATATGTATGCAGACGACTTACAGATATACGTCAGCGGGAAACATTCTGAAGTGGCCCATTTAGTTAGTAAAACAAATCACGATTTGGCCTCTTTACATGAATAGTCTGAGAGAAACGGAATAGTCTGAGAGAACCCATTAAAATCTCAATCAATTATTATTGTGTCCTGCCGGTCCCACAAAGCACTTCAAAATCTAAATATTCCTGATATCATACTGAACAACACTACATTTCCTTTCTACTCTCAAGTCAAAAAACTCGGTCTGACCATTGATAAATTCCTAAATTGGGAACCTCATGCTCAAGACACTTGCCACAAAGTGTATGCCTCAACGTACTCACTAAAATGTGCTTACAAATTACTTCCACCCAAAACCAAAGAACAAGTAGTAAAATCCCTCCTGATCCCCCTACTTGATTACGGTGATATTGTGTGCGGTAAAGTAAAGAAATCAACCGCTGTTGCTCTTCAAAGAGTTCAATATGCACGTGTTAGGTTTCAATATAATATGAGAAAGTATGACCACATATCGGAATACTACAAAGCAAATCACATACTAAACTTGAAAGGTATCATAGTTTGTGTCTTTTCTACAAAATATGAAATATAGGTGTACCTACTTACCTCTGTGAAAAAATTTCTTATCTCAAAACAAGATTCCAGAAATCTTTGCTTTGCAATATTCCTAAACGAAACACCAATTTTCACAATAAATCTTACTTAGTAGCAACGGCCAGAGAGTGGAATAGCCTTCCAGTAAATGTTAGGAAATATAAAACATTGCGATCATTCAAAAATCATTTAAATACTCTTTTACTGAGCTGATATTGTATGGTGTGAAAGTGAGTACTATTTTTTTAAATTGTAAGTCAAATGTAATATTTTAAATTGTTTTTTATATATATTTATTTTCTTCTATTTATTTAGTTAGTTCTTCATTTAATTAAAAATAGTATAATTAGTTTAGATTAAGTATATTATAGGCTTAGAAATGTTTTTGTACTATCTACTAGTAATAAGAATAATTATTAGTGTCTGATTAACTTGTCATGCTTTTGACTGAAGTATTTTTCCTTGTAACATGACTTTGTTAATTAAAATCGGCTCTAATCCTTCGTCCTGGCCGTCTGGTTGTGTGCATTCTCATGTTCAACCTATTTACCTATTTCAGTGGAGGCTTCTACTTTCAACGAATACTAACCACAAAATTCTAATTGTTCTAAAATATAATACACACAGCATTTAAGAATTTGCCTCTAGGATTAAAACTCTATTCTCGTGTGAACGATGGAGAATTTTCTTCTTTAATAATATGTCTGATGGCATATTGGTTTATTATTTGGCTTATTGGTTTGGAGTATTTTACTTTGAACGAATAGAAATTAACAAAATGCTAATAGTTCTAAGACAGTAGTAAACATACATCATTTACGAAATCTCATCTAGGATTGAAAGTATTTTCACGTGTGGACGATAGTGATTTTTATCTTTTATAATATTTCCTAATTCAAATAACTGTTTCTGTGTTCATTAACTTTAAACGAATAAAAACAAACAAAATTCTAATTGTTCTGAAGCAGTAGTATATGAACAACGTTCAAGAATTCTCCTCTGAGATATAATAATTATTGAGTTCTTAATCGCTATTGCTTACACGTAAAAATAATTCTTCTTAGTGGCCAATTCTGGAATGTTGTGTACATTGCTACTGTTTAGGATCACCATATTAGATTATTTTAGTTAGTATTTTGAATTTCTTGAAATTTTTTTCACTGTTTTGGAATACATAAACGCGTTTTATGACACTTTCGAGGGCACGTAACTGTTTCTGAGCAGTATTCTACTTTGAACGGATGCTGACTAGCAAAATTATAATTATTTATTCTTATAAGTTAGTAATACACAGAACATACAAGGATTCGTCTCTAGGAAGGAATATTTTCACGTGTGAAAGAAAATTAGATCTAAAGAAATAGAACTTTCTAGGGAGACCTTTTTGTCTGAACTTCCTGAAATATTGGCAATTGGCAATTTTGGTGCCGTTTCTGTTTGCTCCGAGACCGCCCTTCTATGTCTGGCGTTAAAGTCACACAGAAGAATAACCTTGGAATTTAATGCGAGAAGCGCATCAATTCCAGCCGGATCTAAGGTTTGGTCTGGGCAGTAGACGGATACGACTAGTAGTCGGACGTTTCCTACTCAGACGTACGTCCCGACCGCCTCTAGAGACGCCAGAGCAATAGCAGGGATTTCGGCTTCAAGCTGCGGCAGTTCTCGGCACAGCGCGATTGCTACTCCGCCGCCTGGCCTGCCAGCGCGGTCTCGGCGATAAACAGCAAATCCCCGGAGTTTGAATTCGTGTTCATCACTGAGCCACGTTTCTTGTAAAGCCATGATATCGAGTTGCAGTTCTTTTGCAAAATGTTCAATTTGCTGGGCTTTGAAGATTTGCACTTCGCGCGTTCCAAGTGCAAGCGCGAAGAGGTGCTGTTCACATGTCTACGTTTTGATATTGATTAGACATTGTCGGGGATTGTCCACTCACGGTAGCAAAAAAAAATACTAAAAATTATTGAGGATACGTTCAAACATTGCGTACACTCATTGTAACAGTGTACTAAGCGCGGTAAGGATAGCTTATATTGCAAGGATTAATGATAGCGAGTGTTGCTTGCCAATAGGGTTGGTGAAAAAATAGCATTTTATAATGAATATGGGAATTAATTACTAAAGAATGTCATTAATAAAAACTAGTGCAACAATATTTAAATTCTTTTTGAACCAAATTATACACGTGTTTTTTTTATTTGAGAGTTCTCTCATAATTAAGTTAGACAGTGCGTGTGACAAGATTGTTTCTTTTTGTGCTTACAGTCAACCTGTACTACTTTTAGGAGTGTGTATTATTATTTAATATTGTTTTCATTTTTGTATTATACTGATTTGTTGTAAAGAGTGTTTTCCATTTCTGTTAATCATGGTCTACTAAAAGCTTCGTTCCCACTAGTAACTTTTTTTTGCTACCGAGAGTGGATCTTTTCTTTGAATACCAAATTACATGAAATCTGGTTTCAGGTATCAATATGTATTTATACGTATGACGTCCGGAAAGTAGTTCCCCTTTTGTACCGTGTGGAGCGCTGGTGAGTAGAGTAGCCGCCGGTCAAGTTCTAACACGTTCAGTTATATTCCAGCTGCCTGTGCGCAAAGTTACGCCTCGTTGTGTTCTTTCTGCGTGTGTTTATAATGTTCAAGAAAATAGAGAACCCCACAATTCGTGAAATTAGGGCTGTGATTAGATTTATCAACGCAAGAAATGTGAAACCTTGCGATATTCGTCAACTGAAGGAGGTGTATGGAGGCAATGTTATGGACGAGTTATCTGTTCGCCGTTCGTAATTGCGGCGTGGGGAGAGAGAACCCCGTGATGACGAGCGTTCCGGACGGCCGTCACTCATTACAGACGAACTAGTGGGTTCAATTAACGAATTGGTGAGGGCCCATCGGCGCGTGACATTTGATAAGATCAGTGAAAAATGTTCGCCATATTTCACGAAAAGTTATTCATGAAATTGTTAAGGACCACCTTTATGCAAGCCACCATTATGCAAGGTGAGTCCCACGCATGCTTACTGACGAACACAATACCACCCGTGGCTGCAGCACTGACGTTTTTGGAACGTTATTCGCGTAACGAAGACTTTATCTTGCCTCACAGACTCACTGGTGACGAGACATGGGTTTGTTATACAACATCTACGAGTAAAAATATCAATGGAGTGTCGTCATGCTCATTCGACAAACTAGCCGAAAAAAATCAAAAGGACCATGTCTACCCGGAACGTCATGGCATTTTCTGAGTTCAGCGAGGTTGAGGTACTCATTGAATTCATGACCCGTGGAGACACTATAAATGCCAATGCATATTGTGCGACATTGAAAAAATTACGGAGCAATTCAAAATCGACAACGAGGTTTATTGTCTAGTGGCGTCTTTCTCCTCTACAACGTCAGGCCTCATACGGCTCGCATAAAAGAACATCTTGTGTAACAATTTAAATGGTAAAGTTTCAACCATCCACCCTACAGCCCATACTCGGGACCCTCATATTTTCGTCGGTTTACAAAACTCAAGGACTTTTGGCAAGAAAGAAATTTGAATGTGATGAACTGAAAGCAGCTGTGACTACGTATCTCAATACACTGGCGGCAGAGAAATACTGGGAAAATTAGGATACAAAAACTCGTAACACGTTATGACAAATGCTTACATTTGCAAGGTGACTATGTGAAGAAGTAGTTTAAAGTATGTTCGTTACAAATAAAACATTAATATTTGTTGAAATGTACTAGTTTGTCTTTTAAATTCCAAAACGATACTACTTTACGGATGTCCCTCGTATATTGGGTCTTTAGCTTAACTTACAACCCATGTCTGAGAGCACTTGTTTTTAGTTTGGAAATTTGGCAACCTCGTGTTTTTGCCACCTTTCAAGACAGCCGAGACACGCACGTCGAGACAGCAGAGGAGATGACCGTCAGGTCATAAGCTGCAGCAACTTTCCTGTTTCTGTGTTTTTCCCATCCAAGGGTTTAGGCGGGCAGGGGAACGCGGCTCACACGCCGGAAGCTTTAGCGCTGCACAGAGTGCGTGGGGAGGCGAGGGGTGAGCAGAAACATGAGCAAGAAACAAAACGTCTCTTTAGGCGATTCTGTCCAACGTACTGTAACGTTTCTCGGTGGTGAATTAAAACACACTCACAGGTATTTACACAAAAACGTTTATTCTCAAACAACACTAAAACTACTTGATCTATATACAGGTATATTACACAGTACTTGTGTTCTACACTTAATTATGTTTCTTACACACGACTCCGTTCTCTTGATTATTTATTTACACAGTTCACTGCAATCTGATTATTTATTTACACTGATCACTTCTTCTACAGTATCACACAGTCTGCTGCACTGTCCACGGTCCACTGCGCTGACCACAGCTCCTTGCGCAGACCTCAATTCCCTGCAAAGACCACACTTCACTGCGCACACCAGGGTCCACTGCACTGCTGTTTACCGCGATGCACACCTGACCGTTCAGCTTCCACTTCAGACACACTGACGGACTGACTGCTTATTCACTAACTGATCCGCGGCTGTTTACTTCCGAGAACTACTTACACTGGCTTACACTGACATACTTACACACATCGACTTACACTAACTTACACTGACTGACTTGACTGCTACTCACTTACTGGCTCGCGGCCGCCGGCAGCGGCGTATTTATACCTGGCCGGCGCTCGTCTCGAGCCGTCGGGAACGTGCGCAACATTTCTACGCGACTCGCGAATAGCCCGGAACCGTCCAGTTCGGGGGGCGCCGGCTGATGACGCAAATCGCGCGCAGCGATTTCCGGCGGGGGATGCAATATTTGTTTCAATACTTAAGAAACAAAACTGTAATACTGAAGATGTGAAAGAAGTAATGACTGTGTGATTATCAATTTATTAACATCAAAGTAACGATACTTATTAGTTAAAAAAAGTCGGCTCAGAGAGAAATGAGAAAGACATCTTGTGAAACATTACCGCCAGGCTCTTCATTATTTATACTAATAATGTATTATTATTATTATTATTATTATTTAATCTGAGTATTAAGCAAATAAGAAAGCCTTACTAAAATTAATAAAAATACCAATGAAACATAAATCAGTAGTAAACGAACAACTATTAAAAATAATTAATAAAAAATAATATCTTTAAACTGACAAACAACTGGCCCTTGAATACATGCCTAAAGTGAACACCATTTACCAAGAGACAGTCTTTTACTCTTTTCAGTGTAGTGGTTGCAGTACGTTGAAGACAAACAAGGACCGAATAAGTGCTTTCTCTTTCCTCTAACTAAAATTAGCCACGTTCTCTCCCTCTGAAATCTGAGGGCACACGGTCGTGGGTCGCCAAAAGTGAAAGGGAAGCCAAAGGTATTGTAAGAGTTGCCATATAATATATATATATAATTAAAAAATATATATATATATATTATATATATATATATATATATATTATATTGTGGATTATGCAACCCCATAAACGCCACCATTATGGTGAACACACCACCGCAGCGATGATAGCAAAGCGGCGGAGCAGGGGCTCTTAAACGCGCAACCTGTTATCTGTTGACCGTACTAGAGCGCGCGAATAGCGAGCACCGGGTTTTCCTCCTGGAGGGTTGAAAAGAGGAGAAGCACAACCACTCTTGCAATTTCCCCAGGCTCGAAGCCATAAATAGGTAACACGCTTCGGGAGTCGCTCTCTGATTCAGCAAACGATGGGGAACGCATCTCTGATATTCCTGGCAACGACAACGATGCATTGGCAGGTCAGCAAGGTCTTTCGAGATAGAGTAGAGTTTTAAAATTTTAAAATAACGGAAAAAAAGCCTTTAGAGTTTTAAAGAAAATTAGAACTTACCAAAAAGTGAAAAATTTTAAGGAAAAAAAGTGGCGTGTGTAAAAATTTTTATGGGAATCGGCAGTATGACTAATATTGCCTGATTGGGGCCGAAGGAACTCTGAATAATTCCAGTAGGTCATATTGCTCTTATACTGCCACAAGTCAAAAGTGTAGTAGTTAGGCTGCGCACGCAAACGAAGGGCTGGCAGCAAATTCGATAAGCTGGAAGCCAAATTAATTTATACAACCGAGGCGTGTTGAAGTTAGAAGAAGGCATCTCAAGAAGGCTGCAAGCGTACGTGCGAAAGGTATGGTCTTGGAATGAAGGCGCGTGCTGAGGTGCAAGGATCTCGGTTCAGCTGTGAGACTTCGAAACGGTTCGACGCAGCAAGTGGAGATTTCGGTGAAACGTTGCGAGCCGCCCCCAACCTTGAATCGGCGAGATCACCTGGCAACGAGCATCGCAGCGTCGTGAGAACGTGCAATTGAACCAAGCAGTGTTCGTTAAAAAAAAAAAAAGATCGCAGCAACGCGACAGTTCACTAAAATAGTTTCAAGTGGAAACATTTTGTTATGCATAATAGTGGAGCAAGTGAAATCCTCCAATTATTGAGGCAGTTTTAAAAAGAGGCCATAGCTTGTACTGTTTACCGTGAAGGTGGTTTAATCATTGTACAGTTCTTTTTTCTGTAATTTTGAGGAAGTTAGAATTTGTTATTGCAAGGTTTCTATTGTTTCTATTTATTCTCTGTAAAGTGTAATATTTTTTTCCGTGTAATGTGCCACTAAATTTTATGGGTAAAATTATTGCGCTCGTTTGTTAACAATCTTCTGCAAATCTTTTTGTGTCGGGTTCAGACCTTTCTTCGTGGCCCGAAAGAGTCCCCTTCCTGAGAATTTTAAGCTCGCTCTCACGAGCAAATCTTGAATAACACGATTACTGCACATGCGTGTTGCTGTTGAGGTGGTTAGTTGGCAATAGGCGGTTAGAAATATATATATATATTATATATATAAATATATAATATATATATATTATAAGTTTAAGTCTAGTATCACCCAAACCAGTTTCATTCCTGTGCAATGTTGTTTTCACCACAATTTACGAATTTTTTGAAATACGGAAGTTCGACGAAATGGTATCACTACAATAATTTAACCTGTTATTTGCTACATACGAGGAAAAAACTGAAACTTTGACTTTTGCAAATTGTGTAAATTCTAGTAAGTGGCTTACAACACCTTAGCTACCTGAAAGCTGAGATCCGGAAAAAGTGAAATTTGCCTAAGCGTTACTAATTACTAAACCTAAATATATATGTATATTCTCCTCTCTCTCTCTCTCTCTCTCTCTCTCTCTCTCTTCTCTCCTCTCTCTCCTCTATAATAATATAATATATATATGATATATATATATATATATATAATATAGAGAGAGAGAGAGAGAGAGAGAGATAGAGGAAACACATTTCATGAACATGTCGAACAAGTATGAATATTCCGTGTCTAACAATCAGATCAAGTGTCACGTGTGTAATTCTGTATAATGATATTTCACACTACACTTTCTTTTCAATAATAGTAAGTGCTACAGAATGGCACATTAACTTTCTCGTACTAGTTAGTTCCTAATTTCTTTGGTCTGGGCTAGCTTTTCGGGCATACCCCATCCTCTTGCCAGCTGCCATATATCACCGCCCGAAGCACATTTTTTAATCAATTCAAAGTTCAAAGTGACTTTTATGACATCCTTAACATTGCATTTAGCACTATCCGAAGAAAAAGTTTAATGATAAAATTTAGAGAGGTTTTTGAGAAAATAGCATTTGAGAGTTTCTGAAAATGGCGAAATTTGAGCTCATTTTGAACTTTTGGAAATTTGTAAAATTCAGATATTTGAACGAAAATAAGACCAGCGCCTTTTTTAAGAGCACTGATAGCTTAGTGGATGATTCCAGGTATGTCAACTGCTAAGATCATTAGTATCATCAGTGAATTGCACGTTTTTTTCTTAGGGAAGTGGTGGTGATATTCTGCAGCTGGGTGGCGAGATCTGCGCCGACTTACGGTCGGCTAGCGTGAGTTTTCTTCAACCAGGTATCTCTCACCAGTGGAGCACCGCTCCCGCCGGGACAAGCTGTATGTTCCCGACCGGTCTCCCGGCAGGTGTGTTAGTGTGGTGAATGTCAGTGTGTGTGTAAGTAAGGGATTAGGGTAGAACAAGGAAGGGAAAGGAAAATGGCACACGATCAGTGGGCCGGTTGTTAGGGTACTGCTCCGTCGTTCGTCGATTTATCGGAGAAACCACGGAAAATTACCGATCAGAGTAGCCGGCCACGACAATTCTCCCCAGACAACGACTGTACTCCTAGTATAACGCTGACAGCGACTGAACCTAGCGGACAAGGTAGTGTCGAAAATTCTGCCAACGTTGAGACTCGAACCTAGGACTTCCCGGCCAGAGGCACCTTCGGTACTTAAGAGTTCTGATGCTATCCGACGACAAAATGTAATAAAAAATAGAGCTGTTTTTGAGATATTGGTGAGACTTCTTTACGAATGTACCCCTAAAAATAGGAATATACGAATCAAACGTACAGGGCACCGTTCATTGACGCCAATTCATTCGGCTCGATTGGCGAATATTAATTTTGAAGAAAATCGTCTAAACGAGTAAGATACAGGAAACAAGGTCTACCATCAATATGGGATACAAGAGGAGACATTTTCTAAAGACAGTGCGCTAGGAACGTCTCTCCGCACCGAGAAGAATCGGGGCCTCCTGTTAAAAATTGCATTTACGTTGGTAGCAACCAGATAAATGAGAAAATAAGTGAAAGGGACAACACTTCCAGCATCTGTTACGATTGTGGTGAGTACAATTAGGTACTAAATACGCAATAAAATATGGAAAGATATTTTGTTCCTAGTTGCATCTCGTGCTACCATCACGTCTGTTGCTAGAACTCTCACCAGTAAGGTGCCCACTGCAAAGAGACTTTTCTGGCGCACTGTATGTTCTAAAGAAATATGAGTTAATAAGACAACGAAAGAAAATACATTTTTCTGATCACTAAATATTTTATTTTTATTTTATCATTTACAATAATAGTTTACTTTCAGTACAGTCTGGCCGTAAAATTAATAAAGAAAGAAATAAAAATATACAGAGAAAAATCTGTAACTTAAGGATTTATTCTTCTACACATACGTGATGTCCACGTGTCCAAAAATGTATTCCTAAAAAGGAAATCGATTAGTTATCTAACATTTGTTAGCAGTATTTCTTTCTCTGTAGTATTTGTAATATATACGCTCTTTACAACCGACCTTGTAAATGAATCAATTTGTGATCTCAACGTTTCACACATACAACTATTTATTTGTTTCTTTACTATGATAATCATTAAGATTACGAATGAACTTTGTAAAACATTTACTCTATATTTTCCTGATTTACTGTTCTGATTTTTAAAGAAAAAGTAACAGGAGCTTCTCAGAATCCCTATAATTGCATGGAACGTTGTCTTGGGTCTGAGCTTCCCTCTGTTCTTTTTTCAAACTGTAGTTATAACTGACCCTGAAACATGTCGAACTCCTCGACCTTTATTAAGAATTGTGAGGAATATAAGATAGTTTATTATTTATTATATTAGGTACGTGTGACTTAATTTTTAGAGAGAAGATGTAATTGCTATGGCTAGTTGTGAACTTGACCAGGATGTGGAGAGACAGTTTTTAAATATAAGATTGTAATATAAAAAGGGTATGTGAAAGAATATCTGTTAAAAGATGTTAAAGGATGTAAGTTTATCAATAATTACTCTTATAACCATATCCTTGGCATGTTCATAACTAACCATAACAATAATTTTTTCACTTTAAAATACATCACAAACCTACAGAATAAAATTCATCATATCTTGTATTCCATATAATTCGAGTTTGTTTTGTATCCGCGAATGATATGTAGAGAAAAAAGTTGCAAAAAGAACACAAAAACGTGAATTTTTATGAAGTACCAAACGGTACCTTTCTATTACTGAATGAAATTTTAAATAAACTAATGGTTGTTATTGCTATCATAAATTTTAGTTCTAATTTTGTACTTATAAAAACAAAATTATTTATATTTAGAACATCAAATTCTAATTTTTTCTATTCACCATATATTGAATGTAATTTGAATAACATTCCCATTTGTATGGATCTTCCTTCAGAATACTCAACAAGTTGTACAGTTATTTATTACTCTGATTTCGAGAATAAATATACTTTACACTACTGCGTGACATTTTAAACTACAACTTCCTAAATTGGTTGCATAGGCATCCGCGGTCGGAGTTAGTATTATCTGGGCTATCCGGAACGTTAACGGTAGCTAACGTTTCGGCCAGCGTGTTGTGGAGAGAGCGTAGGTCTCCAGCGTGCTTCCTCAAATACGCTCTGAGGAAGACTACAATACGCAGGCCGAAACGCTAGACACCATGTCAGTGACGCGGCTCGCTGCGGATAGCTTAGATAATACTTGGAGCATCTTCAGAATGAAATGGAAAACTTCATGAAATTTTAAAACTCGTAGCTCTTACTATTTGACTAAGAAAAGTAATTCATGAAGAAAACTTGTAGAGAAATTTATGACCTTTAAATTTGTAACTTTAAAATTGTAATAACCATTTTTGCACTAAGATCAGACAATAAAACGTTATTATGTAAAAGCAAAATGAAGGGGAAAATGCCCGAAAACTGCGTTTTAAGACTACAAAAACGTTTCCCAAAGTATTTCGAGGTGTTAGGGTTTTATTACTAATACAAATATAAACAAGAAAATTCTACCACACCTTTTGCAAGATTCTTCTTGGCACATCACCTACACTATGTCAAATTGCTTGTTTTGAGCAAAGCAACATGGCACACGATTGAGAAAAGCAAACGGAGTGGTGACGGAATTATGTCTTTGCCACGTGGTTAACTTCTGTCATTGAATCCAGCATTAACGTTCCACGTAAAAAATGCATGCACTCCTCTACAGAAACAAAAATTGAGGGTTTCATCTGTACCTATGGCATTGTGAGGAAACTATGTTTTGCATGAATGCGCCCCTGAACTTGTGAGTTGAGTGTTTTGAGACACGCAACAAATACATCGTATTTGCAATCAAAAACTAATATCGAGAAGTGGACTGAACAATCTTTTTCTATAATTTTGAGCACCAACAATACTTGGTGAATATGTTTCATTGTATGTGTGTATGTATTTATATGTTTTTTATAAAAAAATTTTAAAATTATTTTGAACTATATTATGACCGGAAGTGTGCATTCGTATATTATATTCATTGTAAATATTTTTTATATCTTGATTAATAGTAATAACAATATAACACTAAAAAATGTGGTCAATAATCTCAATAAACACAATGACCAATTCCGTGAACCAATTTTATTTTATGGTTAAATTAAAGCAATAACAAACAGGATCTATAAAGAAAATATTGTTACAATGCCAGATGTCATGGATAAGCTAAACTCTTGTGAAAGTGCACTCACATTTTATTCATTTCCCTGACAGCCCTCTGTGAATATTCAAAGTTAAAAACAAGCATTAACTGTAAAAAACATTTCTTAAAATGTGACGATATGAAGACAAACCAAATGAATGAATACTATAAAAAAAATCCTTACTGAACTAAAATTATTTTCAATAGAAGATTCTACATATTTATTAAAATTATACATAAAATAATATATAGTTACGGCGTATTTTTACTTTGCCGCATACGTACTTCCCGTATACCTATCCCCGTATACGTTACTCCCGTATAAGGAGTAATATACGTAGTTCAGGGAAAATTATGTAATGCTGTAGATTTCGAGAGAGAGAGAGGGGGGAGNNNTTCCTAATTTCTTTGGTCTGGGCTAGCTTTTCGGGCATACCCCATCCTCTTGCCAGCTGCCATATATCGCCGCCCGAAGCACAGTTTTTAAACAATTCAAAGTTCAAAGTGACTTTTATGACATCCTAAACATTGCATTTAGCACTATCCGAAGAAAAAGTTTAATGATAAAATTTAGAGCGGTTTTTGAGAAAATAGCATTTGAGAGTTTCTGAAAATGGTGAAATTTGAGCTCATTTTCATAGAAAATTTCTGAGATCTTGAAAAACTTTAATATTACATAATTCTAGAAAATACAAAATTTTTGAAGTAGTCAGATACTCAACTCAGTAATCACCAAACTATATTCTACTCGCTGAAGGTGTCTGTAACCCAAAATGTCCAAAAATGTACTTATCATATTATATTACAGCACGGCTATAATATTAATAAGATATTTTCCGTTAACGCTGTAAGTTTAAAAAAGGGGAGAAATAAACCGCCTTTGTTCTAGTTCTCATCAATAGAGAGCATAAGCTCCCCTTTCTGCGTATTGGAAGCCAGTGCGAAGCGTTCAATTCTTGGTGTCCCAATGTGCTTGATGTGGCCTCTATTGCCGAAGTGTATACTACTTGTGCCGTTATTCTACCACATGCAACTTTCATAAAAATAAAATTTCGCATCATTTATGACATATTTTCAAAGGTAGAAACATGGCTTTTTAAAAAGTACCAACACTTTCATGGGATTTCTAGTTAGGTGTGATATGGGTTCGGAACGACCAAATGTAGGGCAACACTTGGGTGTCACTATGGGTTCCATCGCCGCTTATGAGTTGACACGAGCAGCCAGCAGTATGAGGCTGCCGACACATATCGTGTTGTAGCCGCAACTGCGGGCCGCGCGGTGGGACGCAGTGTGGAGGAAAGGGTTGTCTTATTCTTCTAACGATTAGGACTCGAAGTTAGCGGATATGAAAGGACTAACTCTTTGTTATCAACTTGTGATATCTAGTTTTCTAGAGTGACGATTCATTTATTTTTTACAGATTTATGTATATTTCTTTCCTCGTCTATCGAAGGTTTAACGGAAATCCTTATTTCCGCAGTAGTTTGGCCCAGTGGTACGAGGTGGAAATGTTTTCGCCTGATCTTGAGTTTTTATCTCTCGCGTACTCCGCCTGATAAGAAGTGCCGTGGCCATTCTCCCGCAATGGAGCTCCGGCCTATGCAAACCAGACGAGACATGTTGATAGAATCAGATTTTGAGGAGCTCTGTGAGTCATCTTAGGTCGCAATTCGAGTGTGTCGTGGCTAAGAAGTAAAAGAAGAAGATGGAGACAACTTACATCAGTCTGGAGAGGGCACACTATCACGTAAGAAGAAAAACTTAAAAAAGAGGAAGAAGAGGAGGAGGCTTCAGACATTACTTGTGAAATTCCACTGAAGTTTTTCAGGTATGGGAAGTAATGCTTGTATGAAGGCGAGAATCTTTTTTTCCGCGGGAAAACATTTGATTACTTTATGATGTTCACAGCACAAGAAATTGCAACGAAGTTCAATACCACTTTCCAAAATATCACCAAACCTATTATATTATTTTCGAATTCTGTTTTCGCCGTCCTGCAAGTTTGTACACACTGACCTCTAGAACGATCGGAAATCGATTGTTGAATACAGCAACCACCTCGCAGTTCCCTCCCGAAGTCATTTCCCTTGCTGCAGAGTGACGTTCATTCTCTTTCGGGCACTGATTTGAGCAGGTCTGCTCGAGATATATCATGGCAGTATTTTCTAGCTGTATGAGTAAATACATGAGTGCTCTACTTACTACAAATAGCATTATTCTTAATATTCTCTTGCATCACTATAATAGTACATGAAGACATTAGAATATAGCTAATAACCCAGAGAAAGACTTCTGGAAAATGTTTCAATTGTAGATTGTTTACATCTTAGAGATACAATTTCCTTCAATATTTGTGATCTAGTGAATAGTATAATCCTATTACTTTATAGTATGTCGTAATAAAAAAATATCAAAATATTGTTGACAACATTGATATTTAGAACCAAAAAAAATTGTGGCACGAATTACAATTTCATCTTCCCTAATACATTTCTTCTCTTCATAACTTTAATTATATTTCAATTAATTAGAAAGATTGCAAAGTCAATTTATTTTAAACATAACTTCGCTCCTATTTTAACACAATCTATAGGGTTATAACTATATCATCTACAGTCCACTTGGCAAGACCAGTTGCCTGGGAATCAAGTTGCCGTTATTTACTTTTATAATATTTCGTTTTATGACATCAAATTGCTTCATATTAAGATATTAAATTAATAAGCGTATTGTACAATGAAAATTACAGAAATAAAATATATTAATTACGTACAGATTCTTCTTATTTCTATTTAAATGGCAGTGTGATATGTTCCCATTACCTGCTATTTCAAGTTAAAATATTTTAATTTTGCTATCGGGCGTTACATATTTATATATAACCAATAGAATATTTTTACCTTTATCAAAATACTGCCCTTTGGGAAATCAGCACATCTCATGTCAAGTAGACGTTCTGATTGGTCTTTTGTTGTAAATACCATTAACATCATCACTGTCATCAAGAACACTCAAGTCTGGAGGATCTACGAATCCTGAATCATCGTAACGAGGTGTGCGGGTACCTGCAGGACTGTGCCCCATGAGAAGAGGTGTTCTTGCCCCTCCAGGGCTATTGCCAATTAACAGAGGATCGTCGTAGCGGCGGGACACCAACGTGAAATCGCGGTGAGCATGTACAAGTTTCTGGAGTCGAGATATTATTTCATAATCAGGAACAGGTAAATCCAGTCCCAAAAGTTTGCTTACAGATGTTCTGAAGCTGATAAGCTGAAATAGAAGAAAACAATTTGTGACATCTGCATGTTATTCAGCTCACGATACTTTAAAAATGGGGCCTCTGCACTTGTGGTTTCTATATTTTTAACAATTCAGAGTTAGTTAGAATTTGTATATTATTTCATATTTATTTGTTTTTTACATTGGACCTTTATTGTACATTTACACATTATTCTTTTAGAAAATTTTAAAACCTATTTCTAATATATGAATCAGCACAAGAATTTCCGTGAATAACGTATCACTGTTGGGTCATGATGTAGCTGTATGAAAATCAGTTATAGTTGTCAAATTTGTGTTGATATTTGCTTCAAAATATTTAGTTTTTTCACCAAATGTTGTACGATTTGTAATAAGTTTTACAAAATATGACGACTAAGATGCGTTAATTCAGAGAGAACCGCTGGTTTAAATTTGGTTGTGCTAGCTTGACAGTCACGACAGTACAACCACATTTATATCATAAACGGCAAGAGAAATACATTTAATGTTTAGGTAATAAATTAGTAGTAATAAAAGGGTACTAAATATTCTATTTGGTTTGATGTAATTGTGCTATAGTGGTTGTGCCAGCTTGACACCCATTGAAATGAGTAGAGTATTGTGTCGAACACTAGATTATTATTTTGTACCTGTATTCTTCCAACACTAAGAAAAACGCAGTGATATCTGACAAAATATTGCATATTGAGATATGTATATCACTGCACTCAGAAAAATCAGCTTTCTACTTAGCTTAATCAGTATATCGTATCTGTAATGCTATATAAGTTATTTGAATTAAAAACACAGTATCTACATCTTATTATAGCTGTGTTCTTAGGAAGAACGCAGTGAACAGAGGGTACTTATTAAAAACGCAGTGTATGACCGCCATTTACAGAATTTTTCTTAATAAATGCATTCCCTGTAAGAAATATATTGCATTCTCTCTAAGAAACTTGCTGGAATTATCTAGTTCTTTTAATTTGAAGTACCTATTGGAAGTGTGTGTTATGAGAACAAAAGCGCTAGTTTATTAATCAAAGTACCAAATAGTGCTATCTGAAATTAATAAATCACCATATTAACGCCAATTCAAATCTCAGTTAAAGAGACCATAATGTGTAGTTGCATTAATCGTAATTATGCTGCCATTTACAAATGAAACAATGCTCAAATCATATAATTTTTAAACCATACAAATATGCGGTCTTAACAAAAATGTGCAGTATTATGACATGATAGTGATATTGTAGACCTAGATTTAGAACATTCACAAATATGGAGTGAGAAAGACAATGTACTCATTGAGTTGCACGTTCCTGCTAAGTAGTCTGCTGAAAATCGACTTCTAGAAAGGACTGAAGGATGCAGGAAATGTATCTGCGCTCCTTTTTCAACAGGTGCGCACGCGGCGCGGCGGCGCACTTTTCGATGCGGGCAAAAGGCGAGTCTCCTCCTAGAAAAAGCGGCGGCCAACGTCACAGGTGTCCAAGATAAGTGGAGTGCCTGACGAATTACGATGGAGTGCGGCACACGCGAGACGAGGTCCAGCTAGTTAAGGCAAGTCGCCGTGAGGAGCAGCATGGTCGCCTAGTGAGAGGCGATGAGAGGCAACGCGAGTTGAAGGTCGTAAGGGGCCCACGCACGAACCGAACCCGAGAGCGGGAGGCTTCCCCACCCACACCAGATACGGCCCACCTAGGGCCGTGGCCTTTGCCGGGACAGCAAGGAGAATCAGCAGCTGAAACCGCATTCCGTCCAGTCGGCGGAGGTGCACATGAGAGGCACATCACGCTGTCGACCTTATGTAGACTTTGGGTTGAGCTGTATATTTGTTTGTTCTGAATAAATAATTGTTGAAGGGCAGAATAACTTTCACTACTCAGGACATGTTAGAAACGCCGAACAAGGAGCATAAAAATTTACAATGGTATTGAACTTCGAATGACCTATATAATTGGTAAATTAAAATGCACATAAAGAATATCAGACGATTGCAGAAAAACAATAAATTGCAAATTTTGGTCCATGACATGTATTGAAAGAAAAGCATTTGTCCTTCTTCATGTCAGCGCTTTATAAAGTTCAAAGGCCTCGGTTCTGCGTCGGTTCTGCGTCGGTTCTGCGTCGGTTCTGCTAACTCCAAGAAGAAAAAAAATGTTATACTTTAAAAGGTAATGATGGCAGTCTTATGTTGTGTGCAAATCATTTTTTAGCTGCACTTGGTAATAATAAATGCAACGACCGCTTTGTTTTTGAAGTGCCAAAGACACCCAAAGGAGATTTCTCTCCTCAGCCAGATAAAAGAGGCAAATCTCAGCCAGTCAATTTCATCCCTAAAAAAGAAATACGTGAACATGACGCAAGTTTCAACAACGAAATCGAGCACTACTGCCAAGTACACGAACAGAATACTCTGTACATGAGTTTACAACACTAGGCAAGTACAATGATTTCTTAACTAAGCAGACTAACATCGACGTTTCTTACAATGTGTATAGGTGTGAAGTAAAGCGCAATATAATCTCCTTTGCCAAACTTAGGCATGAAGAATGCGAATCGTGTGAAGCTTTTAGAGTACATGATCATGCCTGAATACTTCACTGATGACTGCAGGAAATCCTGCTTGTGGAAAAAGCACACTAATGCCGCTAAAGAAGCGAGAACTCTTTACCTAGATCAATGGAACAATCCTGAAGAAGATACAGTATATTGACTGCATACCTTCAGAAAGTGATGTTACCGCGAGTAGGCACTTAAAAAATGTTTACAAAACGTTTAACAGTCTACCAAGGAAATTTTGTCCCCATTGGAACTAAAACATCCTTGAAACCACTTTCCATTTTGTGGCATGAAACTGTATTTGGCAGAAAAAAGAAGACTTTGTAAGTACTTTTTTTTTTTTTGTTATTTAAGGTCGCATCAACTACTAGGTCATTAGCGACCACTATTGCTTATAATGGTATGGTAACTGTGGGTTGACACGATAATGATGATGATAGGGGGTGAAATGACGAAACACACAACAACCATGCCCAAGGCGGGACTCGAACCCGCGATCCTTCGGTCCGAGTTCGCTACGGCACTACTGCCTTAGCGATCTCGGCCACCAGATCGGCTAAGTACTTTATACTACTTTCTAAAGTACTAGAGATATGCAAAGAACATTGTCGTCTGGCTTGATAATTGTTCGGGGAAAAACAAGAATTGGTGTCTGTACAGTTTTTTAGTCATGATTGTAAACTCATATGAAATAGCTGCAGAAACCATCACTCTCAATTACTTTGCAGCTGACCATACTTTTATGGCGGCCGAAAGCTTTCATCACAGCGTTGAGCAGTCACTGAAACGGCAGGGAAAACCTACCGTTTCTAGAATTTCTGTGATGCAATAAAATCATCCACCTTCCGTCGAGGTAAAACAAATGGACTATTCAAACTTTTTCCAATGAACTTATTATACATCACATTCAAAACTAAAAAGTGATTCCAACCGCGCCTACTTGGCCGACATGGCTCAAGTCAAAGTGTGTCGTGGAAAGTTACGTTTGATTTTTAAAATGTCCCACTCAGAAAGTTTTACAACAGTCTCAGTTTTTGATGAGCAAAGCCTTGCCAATATCTCCATCATTTGCAAAGCCTTCTGGGTTCTCCAAAGACAAGAGAGATAATTTACTGAAAGATCTTGGCCAAGTTATTCCAAAATACCGGTAAGCTTCTCGCTGAACGTACCAGTGTATATGTAGTAGCGAGTGTTGTTTTGTAACTTCAAGTTTTCAAGTTTGTGTACCATAATTTTTTCACCTTTATGTATTCATAAAATTAAATACATCATCTAATACTTAAATTCAGTTTTAGTAAACTTAGTATACTATTATAAAAGGATTATAATAGCATTATAATGACATTGCTTAGTAACAGTGCAGTATCCATTCCTATCCTAAGATTACCTCACATTGAATAAATATAAAGTACAGATGAACGCTAATAATGCTGAGTCAAAATGCAGGAACTGCTTTATTTTATTGCTAGAATGAAAAAATGTTAGAATTTTAATAAAATAGTAACATAAAATAGTATTTAAAAATCCTATTCAAATAAATATACAGGTACATAATAATTGTTGTTACGAACACAATCAACACAGCTTGTCAAAGTCAACTTATTTTGTATATATACTGGTTTTCCTTGTGAGGGCAGTTTTGTACTGCTCTGTAATCGTGTAAGATTTTTTTCAGAATATATTTTATGAATAACCCTTGTACCCTGATTGGGGTCTTTTCTGACCCCACCGGTAATATAAAGTAAAATATGTGTAATTTTATTTCTACAAAAATTTTACGGTCTAGGTTTGGTCCTTCTAATGCCCCAAAAAAAATCAATTCATTTTTAATAAAATTCGATTTTGAATTTGAATCAAATGTTCCTGACATGATTCATTACTTGAGGGGTAGTGAAATAAATATCACAACTGATAATTTTTTCACATGCTATGAACTTGATTAAGAGCTTCTTCTTCTATCTTACTCTTCCATGCACAACCCGCTTCAACCGGGGAGAAATACCAAAGGTAATGCTACCATCCAGGCCTAGAGAAGAGTCTTGGAGCATCTTCGGAGTTGCCACAAATATACTCTTACTACCACACGCCTTCAATAAAAAATAATTCAATTTTCTACAATACATGAAACATTTGATATCAATGCTGATGAAAATAACAAGCCAGAGATCCTTTTGTAGCACGAAGTAAGAAGTTAACACTGTTGCCATAAATGCAAGACAATATTTTACAAACGTGACACGAAGAGATAGATATGGCAGCAATCAATGCTCATGTTCCATACAGAAATATTACACATTAAACATCACATTAAAAAAATAACAGTGCATGGAGACAGTTTCTGATAGACCTTGCTAAGGAAATGGTAGAACATGAAATGAGAGTCTGCAGAATACAGAATCTGCAGAGAAAAACCAGTTGCATCGCACCCAGACTACTATACAAAAATTACGAGGTAGGAATGGGAATAAGGGTGAGGAATCCGGTTTATGGGCGATGCATGGTGAACTGGGAATGTAGGACATACCAAAATACTATAAGAGATATTACCCATGCCATAGAGTGATTCGAACTCCTAACATTGGTGCAGCGCGTACTTGAGTGCATACGTTCCAAGTCCCTGCGCCACGAGGCCCAAGGCGCAGGGGCACTTAACGCGTTCACATATTAATAAATTTGATGGACATTTAGTTACGAACCTGTTCATTTTATTCAATAGTGCATATTATTTCCTGTAGAGCACAGTCTGAAAGAATATGCGTAATTGAAGTTTTATAACTTTTAGATTTTTGATACTTCTCTCAATGCTCGTATACAAATATATTATATTGAATTGTGCTATCATGCATTGTATTTTTCAACGTACCGAATTTTCTCGTCTTTGCGTATCAGTTAGATTCTGCTTCACAGAAGCCAGCTCGTCTCTGAGCATTAGCACGGTTTGGTCGCTGCAAGCACGTTCTTGTTCAGCAGTTTGGCTGGTTGTGCGAACCTGCAAAAAGGGAACGTTGTGATGAACTATTCCAAGAAATAGGGTAATGTTCTTAAGAACAGCTAGTTTAGTGAATTGAAGTCAGATTACCTGATCTTTCAGTAAGTTCACTTTCCGACCGTAACGAGTTCTGAGCATTTCTGATTCGACTAATCGTTTTTGCAAATCTTCAATCTTACGACCACGTTCCAAAGCAGATATCTGAAAAAATACACATCTCATAATAAAAGTATGAATACATTGCCATTGATATAATTTTCTTCTGATTATTTCTGTCGTTTAGAATTTCTAATTAGTGTACTGACTTCAGAAAGGCAGAAAAAAACTCAAAAGCAAATGCTGTATATTCAAACAAGTGTACATATTGTTCTTTAACATTTGTTTCATAAATATTAAAATTTGTTTTAAATGTAATGAACGAACTGGAGGGCCTGATCGTCCAATGTTTGCTATTTCTCTCAGTGCTTGAACTCTTGAATCGTTGTATTTTCGTTCGTATGATGACGATACTCTCTCCCTTTCTGGTCTTTTTTAGGGGTATCTCAAAAATACGTACAAACTTATAGCTCCTTCTAAACCTCTTTGAAATAATCAGTAGTTATTATTAACATTTCACTGACTTAAACAAGCTCCTTGCTATCCTCTTGTGTACCTGACTTACTGAGGCACAAAATATATTTTTTCTAAATTTGAGTAAAATCTCGTAGCGTTCAATCTGATATATTTATGATTCATTTTAATACATCCCTAACTTGAAAAAAATAAACAAATTTAATCTTTCAAATGCTGTAAGAGTATTCCCTTTTCTATCAACTTCCTCCGTCGTTTTCATTCCTGTCTTCAATGTGTGAAACCCCTCATCCAAATTGCATACGTATTTCTCTTTGAATGAATTTCTTTTCATTAACTATTCTATTAAAAACAATTTTGAAAGTGGACAGACAGAAGAACAGGTTATTGGCCTGATCCTCGCCATCAATAAGGACATTTGATTCGATTGGATTGGATTGGATTGGATTGGATTGGATTCGATTTGATTGGCTGGGCTGGGCTCGACTCGACTCGACTCGACTCGACTCGACTCGACTCGACTCGACTCGACTCGACTCGACTCGACTCGGCTCGGCTCGAATCGAATTAAATTTATATTCAGATGTTTTAAAGTTTTAAACAGTACCTTCGGGATTATTATTGAGGTGCTAGAGATGACAATGGGGATGATTCTCACATGGTGCTTCGATACTTTAAACCAACAGAGCATATTTTTGATATTCTCGACATATTTCTCTTAAAGATTTGTCTTGTTTGGTATGGCTATTTCGTTTAAATAGGAATGCATTTTTGTATTGTTTACTAGAACCAAATCAGGCTGGTTGTAAAAAGTCATCATTCATTTTCGAGAACATTGTTAGGTACATATTTATAGTATAGTACCTTATATTATATACGCTGGTGTTGGTAAGCAACCACTTGATGCAGGATCTTTCCAACTGTATAATGTCGTTGTTTGTAATCAGTTTCCGAGAAATGTGTGCATTCAGATGTAATATGGTGGATGTTTTCCTGTGCCTGGCATCCATATCAACATCTGTCATCTTGTATCCCAGGAACTCTTACCATATTTCAGATATCTTCTGGTGGGTATGAATTTATCATGTATTGCCAGAATAGTGCCTTCTGTCTCCGGAAACATCTGACTTGCCACTAGCCATTAGTTCGACGCTTTCATGTCGACATGATCTGGACTAATTGCGTACAGATGCTTTCCATGCAGAGGCTTGCTCATCCACGTTTTCAGTTTGGCTCTGCTATAGAATTATTTCCGTTGTATTCTTGTTGACATAATTTCAACGGTGTTGATCCATCTGCTCGTAGAGATTTTATGTTGGCACTGTTTGTTGCCTATGTCCTATTGTGGCAAAGGACCTCGACCACCCAAATGTCTTGGCAACCTTATTCTTTCGACTGCTGATTTTGGATGATTCTTTCTGGCATTCTTTAGTCATCATTGTGCGAAGTTTTCTTTCGAAGCTTTCGACTTCTGTTGTACTCCATTGTATATCCCCAAAAGGGTACCCGAGCACAGAGACAGCATACACATATGTGTTGAATGCTTTGATCATATTCCTGCTATTGAGTGAGTTCTTCAGAACTTGCCTGATAATTCCTGCAAATTCTGTCGTCAGTTCATTTTTATCATCTACACATCTATCTTGTTTGACACCTAAATACTTGTAGGTCTCGTCTGCAAGCATTGCTCTTATAAACTGTCCTTTTTTTGTTGGAATCCATGATCTTGAATTTTACTTCTCACTATTTTAATTGTCCGACATTTGTCCATTCCAAATGGATACATACATACCTTGAGAACGTTTCAACAATTTGCAGGAAGTGTTCTAGTTGCATATTTGTAGCAGCTTACAAGTCATCTATATACGAAAGTCACCCTCGCTGAATAGTAATATCATCCGTTTTAATTGTTTCCTTTGGAGTGTTTAGAGCAACGAGTTAGAGATATATATAAAGTGGCAATAGCTAAATATAAAAAGCAGTATATAAAATGGCATCTTTGAAACAGTAGAGCCACTGTCCGCCATGTTTAAAGGTGTCAACCTTTGCGCGGGATTTCAAAATTTCTTCGCATGCAATGCACTGACATGAATACGCTCTTGCACCGTACGTTTATTGAAATTAAAATAATTTGTTTAATTATTTAAATTATATTCATTTTCAAAATTAAATGTAAACAAAATTGAATTTATATATCAATTAGGATAAAATATAGTTATATCATAGACTAAGGAGGTTCATTACTCTATGGTTATACACATAAGTGAAAAAAGTGAACATTCATTAATTTAATTTCTCTATGTTTTTTTTAATTTCTCTATGTTTCACAAAAAAATTGCAGGATATTAATAAAAATAAGTCTAATAAGAGAATACATAATAGTAAATAAGGTAAGTACGTTCAGAATGAAAATACACAAGCGCTTCATGAGCTTACATTAGGATAGTTTTATTGACCTTTAAATAAAATTAATTTTGTAAACATCTGTCTCACATTCTTTCCTTTCATCTCTGCAGATTTCGTTTTACAAACATAGTGAATTCTGCATGTAAAATAATGCTTCAAAATTAATTTTTCAAGAGATTGCCCCCGTAGCTGTAAACATATGGTTACAATCAAATAATGAGCAATGCGATGGCATTGAAATCACTTCAGTATGACATTTTAGCACTCTGTTCTTCGGATTTCTTACTAAAATTACCTCATTTCTTCTGAAAAGTTGTCCAGCAATCTTACAGAGTTTTATCACTCCCTGTGAAGGATTCACAACGGAAGTATTGACATCTTTCAATGCAATTAATTATTTTTTTCTTTCCCTTTTGTTTTGAAACAGAGCATCCAAACATTCAGCACACTTTTTTTTTAATTCCATACATAATACTCCCTGCAATGTATTCGACATTTTCAACAAACACTGAGTATCTAATACCCTGGATTGTAATAGTCATGGTCATCTACTACTATGCAAGTGCTTACATTTTCAAAACTCTGAGCCTCCTTAGTAAGCATTTTACTATCAAAAAATGTGCTATTGCCATTTTCAGATGGCATGACCGGTGCAATTAAATATTTTCTGTAGGCCGCATGGAATTGTACATCATTGGTATTAGTTCTGTGACCACCTCTTGTTCGTAAAGAACTAAAAAATAATTCCAAATGGTCTTGGCTAAACCTGCGAGTTAATAGATATTTAAGCTTTGAATTATCATCCCATATAATTTCCTGCAATACCTTTTATACTTAACAGGTCATTGACAATGGTATCTTTTTGGCTGATGTCCACACAGATGAGCCATCAGCAAATTTTAAATTTTTGAAGTAAACAACGCACTCATCAATTTGACTGCACACTGCATCTTTGTTTCTCTTAGAAATGGAAGCATTTGTCCTTTTACCCATTGGATGAGAACTATTTAATACGTCAAATGTTAAATCAGATGTTTTTATGAACTTCACTGCACTTTCACAACAGTGAAATTCATTCATCCCAATATTTTTGCAAAACATCAATGCTTTAGCCACTGATAGACTGAGCGTCTGAGCTGTTAAACCACCTTTCATTTTCCGTGTTTCGTACAGTAAATTCTTTCTTCATAATTTATTTGCAGCATGCAACCCTTCTTTTTCTTGAACATTTGTTAGTTTTCAAAATACTCCCACTTAACTTCACTGAAATTTCCTGCAGTACCATCAATAATTTTTTTTTCTCTGTTAGAAGATTACGGGTTAACTTGAGCATGTGAGCAGCATCAAAAAAACAGAAGAGTTGAGTATTAACCTGTGGCTTCGTTCTCGAGAACAATTAAGCAACTAAAGCAACTAACACCGAAGAAAGGTAATTCAGTAGAGAGTTGATTAACTCAGTTCAAAACACTCTGACACCTTGAAACATGGCCGCCTTATTTCACGAATATCACGCTAGGAGCGCTGTTTGCCTCTCTATGTATCTCTTACTCGTTGGTTTAGAGTCATTCTTGTGCATCACGTTGACATAACATGAGACAGAAAGTTGAAGATTTTGGGGTCAATTTTGTATATTTTAAGGAACTGAAGAAGCCAGCTGTGTGGTACCGAGACAAATGCCTTCTTACAATCAATGTAAGCCGTACATATATTTTGATAGTTCGCATCAGCTTGTTCTCATGCAAGTGAGTCAATTATAAACTATCCTTTACAGCCCTTTGATTCTCTGCTGCAGCCTTTTCTCTGAGAGGCAATGATGTTATTTTGTTCACAATGACTACACATTTTCTTAGCTAAACACGACGTTATAATTTTGTATAGCTTATGCAGACAGGTAATTGGTAATTTTGTGGTAATTTTGACAGGTAATTTTGTAGGGTCATGGGTATTTAATGTCTTTAGGTAATAACTAAGTGATACCATTAGTGAGAAAACCAAGCATTTTCATTGAATCATCTAAGGCATCGTTAATGAGTTGACTCAATTGTTCATGTCTCTCTCTTAGACCAAAAGTTTTGAATCCTATACGGTCCTGGTGACTTCCAATTCATTAGTTTACCAACCGCATCTTTAACACCAATGGCTGTGAATGACACATTTTCCATCTGTGGTCGTTGCTCTGACGTTTGTTGCCTTAAACCCAGCTTGCCTCTGAATTGCAGTTTTTGGCATCTGAGAGCTATCTCTTCCAAACGTCATGAACTTTTGATTCTTGGGGCAAGTTGAGCTTTTTGTCTGTCTCATTGGTAAAAGATTTTTCAGACTTACTTAACAAGCATGCCAGCACTAATCGGCAGAATCCAGTGGGTTGCAAACTCGTCGCGCACGTATATGCCGCTCTGCTTCAACTTAACATGTAATTCTGTATTTCTTCAACTTTTATAAATTCAGTGAACTAGTAAAGTGTCAGTAGTAACGACCTCAACAGTTCTATGTTCGATCATGATTCAATCATCAAACTGTAAGTTATTATGTACTCATGACGTCATCTAAGCGACATTCCATTAATGAATCAATTATGATCAGCTGCGACACTGTTAGTGCATCGGACGTTCACAGAACTTTTGTTCACTTCAACTGCTTATCAGCTTTCAACTTAGTTGCCGTAATCTGTTCTTGTACTGGTAATATGTAATTGTTAATGAACTATTCATTCGTGGAAGATGAACAGTGTTGCACAGTGTTGCATTCATTGAGTAGGTCCAGAGCCGTTTGTGTATCAGCAAGCATGATTTAGCACGTCACTAATCGTCTCTTTCCAAAATTATTAATGCTGCGCTTATTCCTCGATAAATAAAATTAGTTTCGTTTTATTTTCATTATTTATTGCTCACAACCGTTAATTTCTGACACATGTATGCACCTCCTGTGCTCACCACCTGTATTCGCTAGATAAGGAAGAAAAGACCCTGAAGGAAACAAAATAAAGAAATCTTCAAATTGCATCATGCTTTTGAGTGCTCCTTGCACATTACTTTCGATGACAACAGTAGAAACGACAGAGTTAAATGGAAGCAGAACTGACATGCAAACGTCATTCTCGCACAAGCACTTTACTGTCGATGAGTATTTTTTAGGACATAATTCGATTCTCTTCGTGCCCGATGCAGATGATTCTGTTGTTGAAGAATCTCCAATAATTACAAGCTTTTCAACAACGATGCCATTTAGAATCTATCTGCCGCATATTGATTCTTCTTTCATAATAAGCATCATTGCATGCTTCCAAATTTCGTTACTTGAGCTAACTGTCTCTTGGAATAATAATTAAATTTCCTGAAGTTTAAATGTTTTATTATTACGTGCCACATAGCTCCATGTTGCTACCAGTAGAGACGCAAATGAAAGACCTTTCACGCAAACTTAGATTATTCAGAATGGCAAGTATTGCTTCTAAAAAACTCTTTCCTATTTTTGGTGGTTGATAGAAAATTGTGGTTAATGCGTGTTTAATTAATCCATTATATTAGATACGTTTATGAAGTATTACCTTGTAATCCGCTGCATCTGATAACTGGGTTTTAAGATCTCGCATATGATTGCGTGACTCGTTCAATTGAAGCTGTAAACGGTCCATTTGCTTCAATACCTTCTTCGCCCTGAAGCAGATTAAAACACTGACAATTACCTTTACTCGAACAAGCTGTAAAAGAATGTTACCTTACGTACAGGATGACCACTCGACTAATGCAGCAGAAGTGTTTAAATTCACCTCAAGCTTTTTAGAGGAAATTAAATCCTTTTCAAGAGTATCATGTTAACTAAATAAATATTTAAATGATGCAAATTTAGATACCATACTCTTTGGTATTTGGTAGTTTGGACATAACTCTTACTGAAAAATTTTTTGTGTACAAAATATAAATGACACATCTTCTCTTGCTCATTAGTTACACATTCTACACTTATATATTAGTAATATAATCTATATTTAGCATTTCCCACTTATGAGCTCTGCTTTCAAGTAAATAGCGTCTCACTTAATGATATAGTATTTAATATTACAGTGCGACCAATTAATAAATGTGCCGGTTGCGCGGTCATTTGGCCTCTCGACGAACGAGGCCACGGATGCCGGGGAAGTAGAAGACGGTGGGTAAAATCGCTTAAGAGGCAAGGTGGCTTTTCGCTATCGGAAAGTATCAATTGTATTGAGGATGGAACCACTAACCACATGCTGGAACCACTTACCTCTGGCTCTGATGCATTATTGACATCTACACAAGTTCTGGTTCACTCGGTAAAGAATGTTCTGTGGTATTGCAGAGATCTGTTCCGGTGTATTGTGCCGTAATTCTTCCGTGTGGAGATTTGTCGCATATATGCGATCTTTCAAGAATCCCCAAAGAAAGAAATGAGAGTCAGATCAGGAGAGCGTGTAAGTCACAAACTGTGTGATCATTCTGTCTTCATAAACGGCATTTAAATCCTTAAGGAAACTGAAGTAATGTTTGCGGTTGCTGAGTCCTGACGAAAATGACCGTAATTTCGCTCATGTGTCAACTTTGGAATAAAAGCTACATGATACGATGCGCCTAACTGTTTGACAGATTTTACGTATGTACAATAAGTCAATACGTTTACTTAATAAATTTACCAAAGAGTACAATACACAAAAACATTTTGTCCGAGAGCAAACTTCGAGCGAGCCATCATAAACCGACTTTTCTCCAAGACTGGAAAGCATGACTTTTGCTGAGCGAGACCTTGAGCAGAGTTCCCAGGGGAGTTCATGACACAGTTCCCCGCCGTTTGAGGGCCCGTCGGCCGGCTAGAATTTTCCACGATCCACATCCATTTTCCACATTGATAAAATAGTCGCTCTGTATAATCGTATAGTTAATTCTCTAAGGTGATGTATCATTTCAAAAATTTCTATTACTCCAAACTTCTTGCCTTACTCATAATAAAATTGTGTATTAAAATTAAAAATGCGGTAATAACAGAGTATTTTTCTTGTAGAAAACTTATCTGTGTAGTTTCGTGAATCCAAGATACAAGATTCGAATGATATCTCAATTTCTCAACAAGCAGGTTAAACAGATACATGAAAAATGCAACAAAAAGAGAAATAATGCAAATTGATCCGATGAATTTAGTGACTTTCAAAAGTGTTAATTTTACGCACTGTTTTTAATATTCTTAACAAATCGAATCTATGTCTTCGGTAGTAGAATTACTTTAAAACTTTTTTCTAAAATTGTATTAGAGACATTGATGTCTGAAGAAATATTTTTTTAGTAATTTTATATGTGGCTTGATAGAAGAAAATTTGCCATAATTATAAATTCGTTGTAATTTTTGAACAAAAAACACAAGTATTAAGCTGAACCTTTACTGTCAAATGTATCTGACATTACTAATCATGAATTTAGAAACAATGAAATGAATACAAGTATACATATACATATACCCAAATATTACTCACTAACAACTATTATGGTAAAAAATAAATATCCCATGTACTATGTTGAATTTTGTAAAAGTTGGCAGACTCAGATTTTCCGAAAAAAAAAGATGGTTAGAAAATTGGGTTTAACTGTCACTTCAGAGCGAGACATTCACACCGGCTTCAGCGGCTACGTGTCCTGTGCCGTTGGGTGTTACCTTATTTTTCCGTACTATCGATAAAACTGTCGTCTCTACGGGGAATTGCTTCTCTATTATCAAGTTTTTTATGCGTTTAATTCAATCTATTAAATGCCCATACGTAAAATGCATTTTTTTTAACATTTAAAATGATATACAGGGACGTATAAAATAGTTGAAGCGATCCAACAATTATGGGAATTAACAAACCTGCTGGAACGCTCCAATTATTACATTTACAGATGAATTGCCTACCGATCAAAGGCAAATGTCACACAAGTAACTTCGTATTGATATTCCCCGCCACATGTTCAATGGCAAAATTAATCAGCTTCTACTTCTACATGTGACCTATAAGTGTAATACATTTTTCTTAAAACTGACCAAAAGAAATACTTCTAGTTAAAAATTAAAAGTGTGTCAATATCTTCAAAATTAAAATTGATACACACAAAGAAACGAATTATGTTATTTCCCCATCATATACAACACTATATTCAAGATCGCATCCCCAAACCTCTTCGAAGATGTTTGTTGAGACGAAATATATATATATATATATATATATATATATATATATATATATATATATATATATTTGATGCAAGCATTGGCAAACATTGGCATCAATAAAATAGTTTTTAAAATGGGTTTTGGGGTACCATAAACACATAGAAATAGACCCTTTTAAAAATGGCCACAGCTCCGTAATTGTTTATCCAAAATACTTTTAATTTAGATAATATTAAAGCTTGAAATCTCTACTTTAAGAACTTTGCAACTGGCTAAATTTGCAATGGGCGCTATTACTGATAACAATCCACATTTGAGCCTGCTGTATCTCATTTCTTTATTCACTATTAGCCTGTATTGAACATATTTGTGGAGACATCAGACTTTCTTGTAATATCCAAAACAATTATATAATGTTAATAAATATATTGAAAGTAATAAATTTATAAAATTTCAATCTATCACATACAAATTTCTCTTCATTTAACTGTTTGAATTGGATACATTATGCCTATTTTCCCCTATCCTCTAAGAAAACAAACGTATAACTAAACGATCTCTCGATATTTGTCTAATTGGCAACTATGAATCGATTAATCAAACACATTCACAGCCTCCGTAGCCGTAGCAATATAATAGAAAGTTTATTGCTATTATAAATAAATAAACTCTAAAAAACATATTTCTATTATAAATAATCTCTCAATGCATACAATGATGGATAAAGTAATATTTAAAAGTGTTCTAGATGTTCTCAATTAATACAATGGGTTAGTTTTCTTTCCTGTAATATTTATATTGTAGATATTGCTGTATGTGTAAAGAGCACAAGAACACATTTTGTTACATTTTCTCAATGTATTGGTGCACTAATGGTTTAATCAAAATGTGTAGCTTTCAACCTATTTTCATATGGAAAATCTGAATATTCATATCTGAAAAAATGGAGCAATTTTTGAGAAATTGTCGTTAAAGCGTTTTTGGGAATGCTCTATTATGAGTTCCCTCACACTCGAAAACATTTGGAATTTCTAAAAACTTGCCAAGTCATAAATGCAAGCATTTGTATTGGAAAAGCATTCTATCTATAAATACACTTGGAATGTAAATTTTAACGAAGCGCAAGAGTTTTTGAGAAGTTACATACATTAAATTTATACCTTATCATTTGTCCATTGAATCATGGAAACCCGATTGAAATGGAGGTTATTGACGCAAAAGCTGAATTACAGTACTGGTAATTCCTCGCGAACTCAGCACGACCGCACACCCGATCATCTCAGATATTTTTATAAACGACCATAACTTTGTTTGATATGTTGCAAAGACTTATTTGACAAAGTTTCAGCCTTCTATGATAATAATTTTCTGTTTTACAAGCAATAGATTTTGAATGGATAAAAGGCAATTTTAGAAATACTTAATTTTGTTTTACTCACAATGAGTCAATTTACTTCACAAAACACACCAAAATACATTAATTCTGAATGAAAATATATCAAAGAATCGATTGGTGGCATTTTCTATTGTAAATTGTTAGTCTATACTAGCCAAAATGGCGCTTTTTTAAAAAAGACAATTTTTTATAAAAATTAAAAAGTTCATGTTTCTCCTCTTTTTAAAATTATCAACCAACAATATAAGTATTTGTTTTTAGATATACTCGCATAATATTAATCATTTTTTGGGGGGAATTGTATCTGAAACCATTTTTTATTGATTTTATTGGGTACACACAGGTTGTAGAGATACCTATTTTATTTTACTTATTTCATTACTCATTTCTTTCGCTAAAATCATGGAAAACTACATCCAAACTGATGAACTTTAAACGGATCGGTTTTGGCGCTTTCAAAGTTCATCTTACTAATTTTTCTCACATATCTTCATTAATAACTTACTCTCGAACTTTTACTATAATTTTCTATCAAATTTACAAATATTGCAAAACGTAGTTAGGTACACGTATTACATTTGCCCCTAATTGTTAAGCCACATATGTAGCTGATGTTTGACACCTTCACGTGCTGATGCAGTATAATATATTTCGGGTACCAACCCGAATTAGTGCAAGACGAGTTGCCTTTCAATCAGGAGCAAACGTCACATGTACAAATGGACAAATGTCACATTCTTCCTTATATGTAATTTGCATGGTCATTGGCAAAAATTGATCATCTCCGAGACATTGCATTCCCCAGAAGTTGTATCATTTTTCTGAGAATTCGTATGTATGTCGATGTAATACACACCACTTTTAAATTCGGCTCTCCAACATCCTTCAATTCTAAAATAGTTACAAATGTTTTACTTTTATTTCTACAAAATGCATGGCATATAACATCGACATAGCTACAAAGTAAATGGTATGAAACATTTATGGATCCGTCACATATTGGACCTTTGGGTGCTCTTATAAATCATTTTATTCTACATCCCATTACATGCATTCTTGATACAGAAAATGCGCATTAGAGAAAACGTTTAGTCATACTTGGCTAGTCATCTAAACGGTTCACCACAAATTCTTATAATTCAAATTTACGAAATTTGATTTGTTTCTCAAATTATGGTGTTGACCCACCATGAAGCATAATCAAGGAGCTATTTAAGTAGTTGATTAATTTGCATTACATTGGATTGGATTCTTTGTGACAATAGAATTCTTCCAGCCTGTAAATAGCAAATAAGTATGCATAAAATCGAATGTAAGGTGCTAAGTCAGTTAATTGCGTCTGTGCTCTTATTGTTGACCTTAATCCCTTCGTAAATCACAGCACACATTCACGCGGATCTCTTACGTAACGTAGCAAGTCTTTTGGAGCTACCATTTCATTGTCAAACAGCATATTACCTAAGATTGGCTTCATCTCTTTCCGTTTCTAACATGCTGCGAATGCGACCATTCTCTTCTTGCAAGGCAAGTTTCCTCCGGAGGAGATCAAGATGTAAATCTTTTCTCTGAAGTTGTTCTCGCAATGTCCTGACTCGTCGCTGCAATTGGTAGACTGCAGATGTCTGTAAATACATAAGTTATATCAATTCTAACTTCAAAAGTATGTAACCATCAACATTTGACTACTGGATCCCGTAAATCGATACCCGAATTTTCAGGCATCAATTTGCATATAAAGCAAGCAGAGGTGATAATAATAATTGAAGTAGAAATGCGCATTAACATTTTAAATAATTACAATACGTGTAATTAATTAAAATATTTGTGTTAATTATAAACAAAATAATTTTCAGAGATTCTGCATTTAAAATTGCGATTCAGATTTCTCAAGATAACTAAGATGTTCTCTAATATCAATAGGGGTTAGAGCTTTCGTGATAGTCAATTCTCTTATAATATTTCATATTAAGGGTCTTTTACCAATTGCGTTTTTGCTAACCGCATAGAAATTTGAGTTTTCAACGTCTTGATGAAAAAGTTTGGCTATTGATATTCCTGTGAAGTAAATGCTTTCGTATTCTTTGGTTTAATCTGTTTTCCTGCAAGCTCCTACCTCAGCTACCTACCCGCGTGTGTATTAACGGTATCACTAGTCATCTCCGTACCGCTCTTCTTTGTGTTCAACAGCTGCGCGTACGCTCCCGTGATTCACAGCAAAACCTATTTCGCATTATTCCTTTGATGTTTTCTCACTGTATTGATGGCAACAAAGGTAGATTACATCATCAGATAAGTTGCTGGTATTACTGGTCCCTATTACACCACTGGCGAACGTATTCGATTTGACTGGTAAACGTCAACCAAAGGAGAGAAGCTTGGTTGCCCTTCATTTCACATCTACGACAACTGACTGCATGACCTGGAGAGGAAAATATTTAGAAATATTTACTGCAGTTTACTGCACACAAGTCTTACCATTAGTGAAAAACAGGGATCGGGAATGGTAACACAAGAAGGGTGACAGAAATGCCAGATTCAGTAGACGAATTGCTTAACTAGGCTCCATCATGTCACTGAGGTTTTCAGCAATTTCGAGGATCCGTGGTTCTTGAACGGGTGGCCGTATGGGAACAACGCGTACTAAAGTCGCTGAGAACGTAGCCAAAGGGATACAGGGGAAAATAATAAAGCAAATTTAAAAAAGAATCACGATTTATTGGCTCTCTTTCCTGTTTGCTGTATACGAAATACAATTTTAAAAACTCCTGTTCTTATTATAGAAGTATTCGTCCTGTTGTATTCTGATCATAAATACAAATCACCAAAAAGTTACTAAAAGTTCCAAGCAATTGCAGAATACACGCTTCCACAAAAATAAAACTGTCTTACGAAGAAAAGACCTTGGGGTATTTACCATTATTTTGCTAAATGCGAATAATTGAACGATTGTAAGATTGGAAAAATAATTTGTTGTTGCTGTGTCAAGTCATACATTCGACGCAATCATGGAAATTCGAAGGAATATCCCGTAAACTAAAAAGGTGATAAAATGTATGTTTTGGCAAAACGAGTATATGCGTGTAACTTCTAAAATCAAACCTAAAAGAGTATACTAATATACATCAAGGCTTAGCAAAAGCGATCACTGTTGTTACTAATGAGGAAAAGTTCACTCGAGAAGGTATGTATATATAGGTACCAACTATCACGTACTATTTAATGCAGGGATGGACAATCCACGGCCCCCTGGTCTACATGTCGCTCGCATTTAACCCAGAGGGCCAGAACTATACCAGAATCCTGAATAATACTAGCATAGATAATTTTGTGATTTTGCTTAAAACATACGTTTCCAAACTCTCGATCTGTACAAGAACATGTAATTTTCTAAAGAAGTGAAGATGTTTCAGTGTTAACTGTAAGCATGAAACAGACTAATCTCCCGAGGCAGTAGCATTAACCTCCCTCAATAGCACCAGATTTTAAATGATTCTTAAAAAATGTATGATAAAATTTTGTGATTTAATTTAAGCTTGATGGGAAGCCAACCTTGACCTCCTGATTGAGGATCCAGCGCGTTTCTCTCTGAGACACTTCGCTCGGTGTCGTCGTCGTCGTCGTTGTTGTTATTATTATTACTGTAACGTTTCTTCGTGGTGAATTCAAACGCACAGGATATATTTTAACAATGACGTTTATTTTGTTTCTTAATGATACTCTAAAATACATGATTTATTAACAGATAGGATTCACAGCCCTTGTGTTTTCCACTTGGTTATTTCCTTACACACGTCACAGTTGACGTGATTATTTACACTGTTCACTTCTTCTGATTATTTATTTACAATGTTCACTTCTACATTGTCGCACTGTCAGATTCACCTACCACTGTCTGATGCACTGTCCTCAGTTCACTACGGTGGCTACAGGTCACGGCGCTTATCACGGTCCTCTGCACTGCTGCTCACCTACTGTTCACCACTGTTCACCGCAATGCACACTTCACAGCTCAGCTTCCACTTCAAACAGACTACTGCATACTCACACTGCCTGACTGACTCGCGGCCGCGGGCAGCGGCGAGTTTATACTTGGTTGGCGCCCGTCTTGACTCATCCGGAACTTGCGTCATACTTCTACACGACTCGCGAATAACCTAATTCTGCAGCTGACACCGGAACCTTTGCAGAACCAAGGTGCCTGCTTCCCTTTCAAACTCAGGCGGTCAGGATTCAACGTGAAGTTTTATCAATAAAAACTTCCTCACGATGTGTGCAGTGCTCAGGAGAACAATCTTTTGCATTGACTGAATGTGCCAGTTCCTAAGGCCAAGCCTTGCAGACGATAAAATCTGTTCTTCAGAGATCAGTCCATTTGCAGAGATGATCACAGGGACTACTTCAACAGATACTAACCGCCACATGTCGCTCAGTTCAATAGCCAAGGTCTGATATTTTCACTTCTCGCAACAGAGGCAACTATATTTCGGTCTAAAGGGATAGCTATGTCGACTACAAATTCCTTTCTGTGAAGCCTTATCAATCCATATTATGCCAGGTCTGTTGGCTTCGACCCTGCGATCAGTGGTGACTGCTACATTCCAAAAGAGCTTCCACCCTTTCGATTCCAAAACTGAATCCGGCTTGAACTTGTAGTATGGTACCTCAATCTGTATCATCTCCGACCTTGCAGCCAGGGCCTGATGGACAACCGCAGCAACGTTGTTGTGCCGACTCAGGTATTCTGTTTGCGCAAAATCAGAACACCCGCCCATGATGTGTTGGAGGGGTTCGCCGGGTTGATTGCAAGGGCATTCCTCTACACTCATATCCCCAATTACATACCTTTTGTAATTGCACAAATTGCTTCATGGTATTATCATCACGTAATTATTATTATTTAGCTTTGTTTCTATATTATACTTCTGCCAGAATGAAAAGGAAGGTTGTTGGAAAGTCTTTTCGTCCTTAAAAATTGCCTATGAATTCAGTCCTCAAAGTCCTTTAGAACGAAATATTGTGTTACTACTACTACTACTACTACTACTACTACTACTACTACTACTACTACTACTACTACTAATAATAATAATAATAATAATAATAATAATAATAATATTAATTTTGACGTTGATGCTGCCGATGAACATGTGGAAACAGTGCAACATGTTCACGAATTCTCGGAAGAGGACTTCTTCCAAGCAATTAGGAAAAGGGAAAATAGAATTCCCCTGGGACTGGTGATATCCAGAAATGTTGGATTAAAAAATTAACAGCAATACATTCTCATCTAGCAAATGTTGTTGATAAAATTTTTAAAAACCCAAAGGAACTCCCGAAATGGCACACATGCGGCATCACTTATTTGGAACCCAAAGCTTGAGCTCTTTGGCGAAGAACTACAGGCCAATCACTTGTCTACCAGTACTGTACAAAGTTATATCTGTAGACAGAGCTGACAAAATGTTCAGACACCTACAGAGGGGTCATTTGTTGCCAGTTGAATAAAAATGATGCCGTAAAAGTTCTTATGGTTGCAAGGAAATCTTACTACTACAGTCATCTTGAATTAGGTAAAGAAACGAAAGCGTAATTTGACCATGGCTTGGATTGACTACCAGAACGCCTTAGACAGTGTACCACAGGTTTAGATTTTGATGACCCTAAAGAACTACGGATTTCATCCTAGGATTATTAAGTTTTGCAAGGGTAGTATAAAGTCGTGGAGTACCAGGTTACTAATATACAGCGGAAAGGAAGCAGTAGAAACAAGAAGTATTCAGATCAACAGGTGTATTTTTTCAAAGAGATTCGCTATCCCCTGTGCTGTTTGTCAATAGTTTGATTCCACTATCTAGACAGTTGTCACAAACAGATTTTGGTTACAAGTTTCACGCTGATGAAAGACCACTATCACATTTGTTTTACATAGATGATCTGAAAGTGTTTGCTAAGAATGAAGCGATTCTCTTCCAAATGCTGTGTGGTGAATGGTTTTAGCAATGACATCTGCATGAAATTTGGTCTTGACAAGTGCACAAAAATCAATTTAAAGAGAGGATTTAGAGAGAGATTAGTCGTTGAGAACACAATATAATAAAGTGGTTCTCAAAATTTCCCAAGGGGATAAATGGCGTGTCTGCCAGGAAGAAGTAGACACCAGTGATCACATTGTCTCAGCTTGTCCAATTTTAGCAAAGACCGACTACTTGAAAAGACATGACACTGTACCTGGCATATCTGGCAGAGTTATACCGCTCTATAATTTCCAAACACACGCCTCAAGTGGTACGAACATTCACCAATAACGATGACATCTGTTGGTCTCTATACAATATTGTATGACCAACAAATTCAAACGGATCTCATGATATCAACAAACAAACCGGATATTTTTATTCGGCATTTGAAGGGAAATCGTGTCTACTCGTAGAAATTGCTATGCCTTGCGATCAAAACGGCGTAACCAAGGAGGAAGAGAAACGTCTTAAATACGAGTGTTTGGAAATCGAGACCAGCCAAATGTGGGGCGTAAAACCACAGGTCGTACCGATAGTCATCGGAGCTCTTGGATTTACTCCACAAAATTTGTGCTAGAACTTAAATAAACTCCCAAGTATTTCAAAAGACTGGGAAGTGCAAGAAATTGCTTTATTTGGAACAGCCCACATTTTGCGCAAAGTATTGTACAGACACCGTCCATTGACTAGATCTGCTCCTTATGTAGCTGGTAGCAATCTGGAGTAAATTTTATATTCAGCTGACTCATAACATTTTGTTGTGATGTAGAGGGAAAATAATTAATAATATTAACAATTATAATAGTAACAATAATAACAATACTTCAAACAAATCATCGACCTAAAGACACTTTCATAATATATTTATGGCCTACAGAATTTCATAAAGTTCACGCTCTACATAAATAGTTCTTTCCGACGTTCCGTAATTTTTATTTTTTAAATATTTTCTCAATTTAAATATTATCTTAATTTTTTTAAAAACCACCTGCAAAAAGAAGAATAAATTTGAAATTTTTAAAATGTTACGAATCAATATAGTTTTCTAAAAACGAGTAATTGAGACAAAGAAACTAACAAAAAGGTATTAGAAAAACCTATGGAGAAATTCGAAGGTTGGTGTTAAGAAATGTCAATGCTGGTATGATTTTCCAATTAAAATTTTCCAAAAGAACTCAGCGTCCTCGAATTTATTATCTTCCCAACTTATATTGAGTTTCAGTATGACCCCCAAAAACAGTGCGTGGAGTATTGAGCTCAATTGGAGGAGCTCTCTCGTAATCCAAAGAAACTCCGGGAACCTTGAGTAGTGGTATTGAAGTAAGACACCGTTTTAATCACAGAAAACATATTGCCCTTGTTTTCTAATGTTAAGTTGTGAAATAATTTTAGCAATTGTAAGGTATACACATAACGAACATTTTCTACCAAGAAGGATCCCAACACATTAATGTGCACCTAACCTCATAACATAGGTTTAGATCAACACGCAAAACACTAGAGTTTCAATAAACTCACAAGTCAAAACTTCCGAAAATTCTTCTCCTTTCTTTATTATTTATTCAAAATTTGATTTCGTGTCTTCTAAAATACTCTAAACCATTGAGTTCTTGGCTGTCCGAGTGACTCCGCGTCGTTGACTGAGAGACCGACGTTTCGCCTGTCATTTTGTAGGCTTCCGCAGGGTAGTGACGCTAGTGAGGGAGCCTGCGAAATGACAGGCGAAACGTCGGCCTCTCAGCCAAATACGTCAATACAAAGAAATGAATTAACAGTAATCGAATTTAAAAATACTCAATATAATTGAATTTTGCTTAATTTTGTTTTGTTTCTTTTTGAGTAGGGAAGAGATATCACTTCTTGCTGATAGTTCCAAGCCGGCAGCGGTGCAGGTCGGACGTGCCAGCAGCTCCGCTCCGCGCGTTACCAGTGA
>BOPP01000437.1:82287-107456 GCA_017312745.1 Gryllus bimaculatus
ATCCAATCGTTACAGGAACTGAACCTGGCGCCCGACATATCACGACGAAGTAATGGGCATTACAATATTAAAGTAGTTTCATGTTCCGTGACCATATCGTATTTTTGTATTTGATCATCTGAGAAACGGAAACGGATTTCACAACTGAAAGCTACTATTTCGGACACGTGTTCATGCAACTGGCTATAAAATGTATTTTTAATTTATTTATTTATTCTGATAAAATAACTGGATTACGCAGGTCAATGTGCAAATTATTTGCAATGAATATTAAATAGAGCTATAATCTAAGATGAAAAGTAAATATGGAGCTTATTACTCCTTGTTGAGTGTTATTTTTGCAAAAATTCGCATATTATTATTGTTTTAAAATGTATTTTATTGAAAAATTGCATTTATTTCTTTAATTAAATTATATACTGCAATTTATGTAAAACTGTTTGTTGCTTTAATATTTATTTTCAAATATTTACCAAAATATAGCTCGCGATTGCCGCAATTTTGTAATGTTCATTATGAATAGTCCCACTTCTCTGAAATAATGCTAAAGCGTATTGGTCAGCTCTATCCCGCAGGGCGGGGCAGGGGTACGCAAACTATGATCAAGTTCGGCTCAGGCCATCGCCCTTTTTTATTCAGATGAGGATATCAGTAAACGCTACATACAAATACCTGCGGTTTAGACCAACTCTTACAATAAATAACAAATTTCTTCAAACAATATGTTGGAAATATGTTCACAATACGCCTCCGAAAAATGTTGGTATCGGAGCTAATTGCCAAAAATAAAATCAAGGCCATTTATGGTGTGTGCCAATCTTTACGTATTCCTTTGGGGTAATACACTTGTCTCAAACCGATCTGGAAAACTTAAATGTGATGGTACTAACAATGTTAACGAAGTACAGAATGCACCATCCTAAATCTTCTGGAGAGCGGCTCGTGACAATTCGCCAGTGACAATTCACTTCTATCAAAACGCTCATAATATTGATGAAGCTGTGGCTTGAATAATGAAATATTTTATACTTGTTTTGTTAAGAATATAATAATTTTATTGTGTTAATTGAATTTAAATGACCATTGTAGAAATCACGTCCATTGATGAATAAAATTGGTTCACGTGATTGATTAGTGTGAAACGATTAGTTGTGCCAACGTTTCGAAATATTTAATTTCTTCATCAGAAAGAAGAGAATCATCTAGAGAATAAAGACAAATGAACAATGCACAGCCACGTATACGGAGACTGTGCACGGAAGACGCAAACTATAGTCTTGACCCGACCGGGAATCGAACCCGGGGCCGCGTTGTGGTAAGCGATCACGCGGACCAAGAGCTAGCCATGAGCCTGAGGAATTTGGTATTGAAATAAAATGTTACCTAAACTTTTTTATTTCATTTGGATTATGAGTAAACAATGTATCTTTTTAAACATCCATTGAAAACAGACACTATTATAAATTTGTCTTTGCTTATTGTTTCTTGGCTGTACTGTAGGCAACAACGTTTTGGAAAGGTGAATTTGCTTCCAGCTTCAGGTCTTTAAATTTCGTGAGATTTTATGTTAACATACGGGAGTTATTTAAGAGGGTCTTGTTTCACGTCAATATGTCCAAATTTCATAATACATTTAGTATTACTGGCTCTTTTGTGCGATCTAACTCTCCATCTACAGAAACGACCAACGCCAGATTAAAGGACAAACGAAATGATATAGCGAATCATTTGAGGGTGGTAATATAGAACGTACAAGGTCCGTGAACAATAAGAATTAGTTGCAGATATAAGTGAAGCCTGAATGTATTCGCTATTGTTTTCTGAAACTAAAGAAAAGCAGAAATAACCAAACCAGTTAGAAGCATTAAGTTATATTAGTGTACCAACTGAAAGAGTGCTGTTTCAAGAGTAGGATTATGATAAGTAATAAGAGTATTAAGTTGATAAGTAACGAATAAGTTGATAAGTATCAGATGGAAAAGCAAAACTGTATCGAATTATTGAATAAATAAAATAATTGCTATTTGCAGACCAAAGAGGGTACATATTTCTTCACTGTATTTATTCCATAAGAGGGAAGATGTGTTGACTCAAAAATACTTTACAACATACAAATGATTAAGTAACAAAAATAATTACTCGCACTTACTATGGATGTACCGCGTAAAGATCGATCTTGAAGGAGGCGTGTGAGATCAATTCAGGCATCGCTGCGCGTGGTTTCCTGGCGTGAGTTATTACTAATCAATGGTACCGCGATTGGCGCCCTGTGCGTGTGACGCAATCGTGCCCGAATAAAATAAACTGACACAGTTACCAAACGTGTAGCGACATCACGTTCGACGGAAAAAGAATTGTCCAAAATCAGCCAATGATTGTGGTGGGGGTGCAACTCCCAATCAATATTTTAGCACAATGGAATACTTTTTTCACGGATCACCTGTAATAAGTGGATATCTGAATGCTGGAATGGGAAACGAACGTATCAAAGTCCATCCTGAACCACCTGATGAAATAACATTAGAAGAAAATGACAGATTTTTTAAATTTCAATTCATTCTTAACTGAAAATTCATTCTTTCAACGCAACGATATCCAGAGGTAAACTTCGAGTCTGAGGTAGCTGTTCCAATATAGACTGAAAGTAAACTGTTGCTAGTCCATACTTCAGCCGAGCGCACACTGAAACACTAGAAAAGATTAACAACTTGTTTCGAAACCTCACTGTCAATTATCATGAAACGAAACACAAGGGCCTCAACACATTAAGTACAAATGAAACGCATTGCATTATTATTGAAATTGAGTATTAAAATAATTATTATTATTAACTACACAATGTTAATGTACAAAATGACAATATTAATAAAAAATAAGTTCAAGCAGTCTAGGTGAGTTAATTATTAATGATAACAGTCGGTACATGTCACCCCGTGTGTCCCTCCAGACTTCTTGGGAAAGAAGGCAGTGCCCTACGCTTAACACATCCAGAGAGCTTTCCAGTAGAAATAACTTAAAGACCGAATAAAACATTCGAAAATAAACAACATGAACATATACTTAAGTGAAGCATTCAGAAGCGTCTACGAAACCCTTTTTTTATGATATGTTAAGCACTTAAAGCTAGAGAACGACAAAACTCAAATGTGAATAACAAAATCTCTGGTGAAAGCAGATCACAAAGAAAGTTGGGAAAAACTGCCCCCAACATGGATTATGACATCCATGGAAGGATGATTTTCCATTCACAATAATATCTAAATAGAGACGAAGAAAGCGGAACTAATGTACAGATATTGCGCATTGGTAATTTACTGAAGTATTGTAAATAACACCGATACCTGACTTATCAATGGGAACCAATATCATTAGAGTTGGCCCTACATTAATTGAATCACTTATTCGCGGCTGTACAATGTGCTCCTCGGTATAAGAAATTTAGCTGAGCGTTTTGAAACCTTGCGAATATCTACTCAGACTTGTGAACCTGCGCCTGTATACATATATTAAATCACATACTCAATGCATCAATAAACATCAAAAAAGGCTACAAAACGAAATTAAAAAGTGTCGTCCACTTTCTCTTTCGTCAGTTATTTCGAATATATTACAGAATTTTATTTATAGGACGAATGGAAATCTTTCTTAAGAAATACGGAAGCGGCTTCATAGTTCTAACACGAGTTTAAAAAATTAAAATGTACGAAAACCGACATTTTTTATGTCATTCCTACAATGGATCTAAAGGAAGAACCTATTGCCATATTTTTACATCTTTCGAAAAATTCGATGTCTTGTTCATACCAATCCAAATAACCTTCGTTTGTAATTTGGAGCATTTCTTCTCTAAAAAAACAGCAAAAACTGTATGTGGCGTATGGGGGAGAAGTATATTCTACTCAGGTTATCCTGGAGCTCTTCCTTACTCTTTTTACACAGAGTTGCATGATGAATAACTACACAGATTTACACTACTACACAGAGTTGCATGATGAATAAAAGTACCAACAATGTGATGTAAGTAACATTTGAAAACTAGGCATTTTTGATACCGAGTCAGAAAACTTATTTGCAGCGGCTAACAAACTACAGATTTGATTTTATAGTATTGCTAACTAAATTGCATATTTTGGAGTCTTTGCCGGGGCAAATAATTACAGACGAGAACGGCTTGTAAATATTTAGTATTTATTAGAATAAAAATACTGCGACACCATAATACTATATACAATATTTACAAATAAATTTGACCGTTACAAGAAGGAACCTTCCCTTGTTACCACCACCGCTGGCCCGATAATTAATTACCATATCCGGTGTGATGCACCAGTACCTTACGCGAGCATACCTGCGAGTATGCCGCACCTACCGTCACGACGTAGCACGCCGGCTTCGGTTCCCCGCCTCGGTAGCCTATGCATTACAATGCAACGCCGCGCACAACCCACACGACGCCCTACCGACGCGCCCAACCTGAAGAATCAGAAGAACAGAAGAAAGCTCCTAAGTCGGGGTCCGTTTATATACCTTCTGGACGGAACTGCGTCACCCGCAGTGTCCGGCAACGCGTTTCCGCCGGCTCCGGGGTTTCCACGTTGCCACCCACGACACGGCACTTCCCTTTCGCTCCCCAGCCTTTGTGCAGCCCAGCGTCTCTTCCACCAGCGCTCTCCACGTGGCTCATATTTGGTACTTTTGTACTGGCGACAGATATGACGCCACAATATCACACCAGACCAGACACCAGACGAGACACCAGACCAGACACCAGACCAGACACCAGACCCACCCACCCAGAAGCCACAAGGAGCCATCTCAGTATTTGCTAAATGAATCAGGGAAATTGGGCGAAAATCCGGTTTGAGATGGGAATCATTGACCCAGAAACTGAATTACATTTCTTGTTATGTAAAAATATACAGTAAAAATGATAATCTATTAAATATCAGTCTTAAAATATTTTTTATGGTGAGTATAGTCTCAAATTGTATAGAAATGTTTACGCAGCAGAGAACATTTTAATTGGCACTTAAATTTGTAAATGATTTTTAATTGTTTAATGTCATCTGGCAATGTGTTCTAATGTACTGAACATGTATTATATGTCATTTCTTGTAGTGAGCTCATTTTTACGACGTTAGTTGTCATTATAAATATCTGTGTTGCTTGGGAAGTACGTTACTAAAGAAATGTTCACTACTGTAACAGCACACATTAATTTTGTTTTCTTGAAAATTAAATTTAATACATTTGCTTAATTAATATTCTCTCTACTACAGCAGCCGTCCCAGTAAAATAAATTGATAATCCTGTACATGTGTTTATTTTGATAAAAATAGGTTTTTGTTTACACTTTGAAATATGACACGTGGGTATTTCAAAATGTTTCGTAATGAGTATCGACCCTTCTTAATCTACAATTCAAATACAAATAATTTAACAAATATGAACTTGTGACCTTTTGCATTGAACCTCCACAAATCTACTTAGTAAATTGTAAAGAAGAGTGTGAAATTCTGGAGCTCAAGTAAAGCTGCGCCGAGTGCACTTTGCTCCCATACATCACAAGCGGTTTTTAACTTTGACGTTAAATAAGAAATAAAGGAATTGCTCGAGGAACTTACTTGTAACTGTTTAGTGGAAGTTAAGTTATAAAAATGTAGGCCTCTAACCGTAGGCTTAAGTGAATATGTTTAGTTCCAAGGAAGAATTGCCGCACCTGCTTAACAGACGTAGCTCTTCTATTAGGGTATCACTATTTTTTTATTCAAAAATATACGTCAGATATAAATAAAAATAAAATAAATAGGGGATTCAATATATAGTCACATATCACTAATAAACAGAGGTATACTGACAGTGAGAATATTCTAGAAAAGAAAATCAAAGTATGTTCAGTGGAGTAGAAAGAGATCTACAAGAAGCGGAGATTAAATTAGGAATATTCATGAGAGTTTCAACGCCAGGAACGTACTAAGCAAATATATGTTTCTCACTCCTCATATTATAGTTTTTATTGTTTTTGACATTAAATATATAGTTCAAAAATAAATGCGTAAAACCCAAATTACATCAGCATATTAATAATATTCTCTCAATTGGACGACTTCTGGAAAGAGTTGGAGTCAAAGAGATTAAAGTACAAAAACAAACTACTGTATTTACCAAAAGCAGACAAGAATTTTAAATACGCCATTCTAATGATTTGTGTTCACAAAAACGTTATTTCTTTTGTAATAAATTTTATGGCATGAGTAGGCATTTTATCGCCCTGAAAACAACAATTGCAAAACTATAATGAGAAGCTATGTGTAGAGCTCTAACTCGCACCACAGCAGCATATTCATTAATGAAGAAGGTAAGGTACTGAATCTCTGGGCTGGTCTAAGTGAGTAGACCCAGAAGCGTTTGCACGGCAGGTATCCTGCTGAGCTCAAAGGAAACGCGGTGAATATGGGATCGTCAGTCTCCTGGCTAACAAAATCTGGCCTCTTTGCTGAGACAGAAGGGTTCGTCATTTCTATTCAGGACAAAGTAACCTCCACTTGCAATTACCAAAGGTATGTAATTGGGGATATGAGTGTAGAGGACCGCTGCCGCCTTTGCAATCAACCCGGCGAAACCCCCCAACACATCATGGGTGGGTGTTCTGCTTTGGCGCAAACAGAATACCTGAGTCGGCACAACGACGTTGCTGCGGTTGTCCATCAGGCCCTGGCTGGAAAGTCGGAGATGATGCAGATAGAGGTCCCATACTATAAGTTGAAGCCGGATTCGGTTTTGGAATCGAAACGGTGTAAGATCGTTTGGAATGCAGCAGTCACCACTGATCGCAGGGTCAAAGCCCACAGACCAGACGTAATATGGATTGACAAGGCTTCACGTAAAGGAATTATAGTCGACATAGCTATCCCTTTAGACCGAAATATAGTTGCCTCTGTTGCGAGAAGAAATGAAAATATCAGGCCTTGGCTATTGAACTGAGCGACATGTGGCAGTTAGTATCTGTTGAAGTAGTCCCTGTGCTACAGAAAAAGTTTCTTGTGACAGAACTCATTAATGTTTCTTCGGAAGCACATATTCGTTTTGTAGCGACGCACATTTTTAAACCTAAAGGACAGTAAACACTTTATTAGAAAACTGTTGTTTACTGAACATTTACATAGTTTCAGAGAATCTTCATGCACGTGGCAAGTAGACAAACAAGAGTTAGCGTTGTTATTAAATAAACTTAAATCAAAGCAACGAGAGTATTCTCGATAACGTATATAAACTCATTATTTTTAGTTCAAATCTTAATTCGCTAATATACAAATTACAATTCAAATTACAATAATATTATTCTTACATTTTTTAATATTTTTATTTTAAGTCGCATAATCTACAAAGATCGCAAGCAACTAATAATTAATTAAATTTAATCCGTAACTTAAATTGGAATTTGTTTTTCATTATATATCTTTCTTAATTTCATACCTTCTTTTCATACCTACTACATTCCTCCCTCAACCTCAGAGGTCTGATGGGTTAGCTGAGAAACTCAGAAGCTCATGGTTCCTGTCATAAGAATTTCCTTTACCTTCCTACACTGTCGGTTTCTCTACTACACAGCGGTTCACTACTCTACAAGGTGCAGTGAACCGCTGACCTCACCTTCAATAATCATCGGTTCGGAGTGGATCTTGCAAAGAAGGATTGTAATACTTCTTTACAAGACCCATCTCCGAACTCGTAGGAGCTGTCAGGTGGACTGAGAAACTTGGGGAATCCTGCCTCCTAGTCTAAGATATTCTTTGCAGCACCTCTACTAAGAGAAAATGAAGATAGAATCCAACAGCTACAAAACGGAAGAGGAAACTCTCCCAACGTAGATTATGGCGGAAGACATCCTTATTGAACTCGCCCTTCAGAGAACACTGGTATCTCTAGACATGACAGTCTGCCAGTACATGGGAAGAAAACCAGAGAGAAAATCAGGCTAGACGTGGAGCCTAAAGGGGGCAGCGCCATCACATATATTTCCCTGCGAAACGTTAGTTACGTATCCAGGGGACAATGCATTACCAAAACATCTCAAGTAAAGAAAATACGTAAGACCAAAACAAAGTGCTTGGTTTAATCCCTGAAATTGATGATGATAATGATGATCATTTCTAATAAACCCAAAACAGAAATACTACGAAAATTAATAAAACAAAACCTAATTTTAATAAAATAAATAAGAGACTATTCAATTACTGTTTTATTTATTTTCAGCTGTCGGGTGCAAATTACAAAGTTGAAATTTTAGAAACTCGTAAACTTCTTTCAGGGCTACCTTTTGTATTTAGCCTTTTTTTTATTATCGGTGTCAGAACATGAGATATTCTTAAAAATCGAAGGCAAAAACTAATTTTGTTTCTATTTTTCCCTCCTTTTTTGTTGATTGTAACCGGAATATAAACTCCTGAAAAAATTCTCGAACGTATAATAAGGAGTCCGTTGTACCTACGAACACAATTTTCATTTTTTATGACTTCAGGAACCAATTTTTCTCGATTTCTTCGTCGCCCTACATACATTTGACTCTCTCAAAGCATGTACATTTCTAACAGCGCGAATTTATAATATTTAGGGTCCGTGAAAATGAAAACCCTATGGCATTTCTGTGTTCTTAGGTACAATAACCCATTGTATCTAATAACAGGTATTATACCTAAGAACAAACCGTTGTGCTAACGAACAGCCTTATGAGAACCTACCTACAATGGTTGGATTAGACGTAGATAAAGAAAGCTAGCCATATTTCTTTCAACATTTTTTTTTATTTCAATGAGTTGAATAGTTAATTTTTTTTAAAATTAAACACTTGGCTGCGACTGATTACGACTACTTAGCGGTTCCTAGAGGGCACTTGTAACGGAGGATTACTTCAATTGTAAATGTTAACTGAGGATTATTCCAAAGTGCGCTCAACGCTCCTTAAAAGGCTAGGAGACGCGTTGCGTCTAGATGCAAAAATTTAAAAACAAAAATAAAAAATAGTCGTTAATCACGGAGAGGTATTTTTGGTTGTATTACAAGTTAACTTTGAAAACTCAATTGTTCCAAAATTTAGGACTCCTCATTTAAGAGTCCAGATTTTTTCAAAAGAGTCTTATCAATCTGTAAAAATATTTTAATATCGCTGTTGGTATTCATTACATTTTAGATTTATTTAATCAAAAAACAGTAAAAGCTCTATGTGACTTACAGGGAGAAGATAGTGTGTACACGTTTTCTTGAGTTCCAGAATTTTAACTATAAATAATAAATAAATAAATAAATAAATAAATAAATAAATAGATAAATAAATAAATAAATAAATAAATAAATAAATAAAATTTTAAAAAGCGCGAGATTAGCGACATTAGAAAAACTAGACATTTTCGTTCCCGAGTTATATAAAACTTATTTGCAACGTTAACGAACGGCAGATTTTATTTTTTGTATTGCTAAAACAACTAGTAACTCGCCGTTACCTCTACTCTCCTCTACAAGGGAAAGAAGAGATCAACAAAATGTGCGCATAGTGAAGCTACATTTACGTCCAGATGCAAAACAAGGGCAGTTGCTCAATGGATCAGGGAAACTGGACAAAAACCTGATCGAGATGGGGGTCATTGACCCGGTACATTATTTGTTACAAACATTTGTATTTGTACACTGTTTGTTGTCTTTTAAAAAAGTATACAATACAAATGTAAACTAATTCATTACATATCACTGTTTTGTTAAAATAAACATTATTTTTCTTTTTGATAATCAGTATGGTCTCCAATTGTATAGAATCAGTTATGCAGCGGAAAAAAATTTACTTTTAACTTAAATTTGTGAACCGACTTCAATTGTTTAATGTCATCTGGCAGTGCATTGTAAAGTAACGTACATGTATTTTATATCGATTTCTGGTAGTGAGATGTTGATACTGACACTTGATGAATGTGATTTCTACGACGTGTGTTCTAATCATAAATATCAGTATTGAATGAAAATATGTTCCCACCGTTAAGTCAGTTTTGATAAGTATTACGGATTCGTAAATATAAAGGCAAGGCTGTGATCAGATTCCAAGCTCAATGAAGAGAGGTTTGCAGGGATCACGCGGATGGCATTTTTTCATTGTTCGAATAATTTTATTTTGCAATCTAAAGGTTTGGATACTACATGATAAGCTTCCCCAGAATACTATGCCATGTGTCAGGCGGGAATGCACATTTGCAAAATACACGCAACGAGCTGCATGAAGGCTGACAGAATTTGAAAGAATTCTGAATGCGTAACATAATGAACTTAATTTGTGTTTAATTCTGTTATATGTACATTCCATTTAAAGTTTGACTGCATTTAGAGACCTAGAAATTTTGCTACCTTAATATCAGCGAATTGCATATGGTTCATTCCCAATGGAGCAAACAATTGCTGACTTGAAATGCAAAAATACATTGAAACTGTTGTCCCCGTAGCCCCTGTGTCATCACAGGCAAATTTCAGGTTGTTGGCTGCTGTCACTTTATTCAGATATTTTATATTGAAGTAATGCATCAACTTCTGCCAGTATTTCAACTACAAAATGGTTGGTCATTTTTTTCCCTAGTACTTGAACAAAAACTAAGTCTCCAACATGAAGTTTTTCATCTTCAAGCCGAGTTGCGATAACTTCTGCTTCTACTTCTTCTTCCATTAGTAAATTAAAGGCATTGTCACTAGATGAATGAAGTGAGAAGTTGTCGTCTGATTCCTCAGAAGAAGTGTTGTATTTTTCAGTTTTTTGACTTGCTTCTGTGTTGTTGTTTTTTGTTGTTGTTGTTGTTGTTTTTTTGCTTAAAGGTTTTTGTTGAAATGTATTCATTTTTGTGTTTTATTTTGTAAGCAGTTTTTAATTCGTTTTTTATTTGGTGTATCAGTTAGAATTCGTGATGGCCCTTTTTTCGCCCTTGGCCATACGTGTTCGGGGAGGTGCCTTAGGAAAGGGCATCAGCATTTCAGGTGTTACCAAGACAGATGAAGACGGAGAGCTCTAAATCTGTTTGTAGGTAGAACGCATTTTGTGTTCGTGAGTTCAATGGTATGTCAGTTTGGCGTTTGTTGGAACTTCTGCTCTATGGATACGGTAGATTTAAACTCAGAAAGAAAACACCTAATTCATACCAAACTGTAGTGAGCATGACTTTCATGCACTACGCTAACTGCAAACATGAGAAAAATATGTTTTGAAAGGGTTTTCGTTTATTTGTATGTGTATATATGTACGTACTTTGGCTCTTTACGAGCTAGGCCTACCAGCTGCGTCCCGACCTAGCGGCCATGGTTGTTAGAACATAGCATGGTTTGTAAATAGCCCCCCCTACGCTATGTTTCTGATATTCTCAATCCGAGTACTGAGCTTTTACATCATCACATAGCAACACATACTGGGACACCGCAAGGAAAGCGAACAATTAATATTTATCCCGACCGGCAATCAAACCCGGGGCTGCGCCGTGCAAAGTGAGAACACTAACCAACGAGCCACCGAGAGCCCTATCGTTTGTAAGCACACCCAAAAAATGGTAATGTAACATGCGCCTTTAAGTCGCCTGAAACCACGCGTGCGTCGGACTGTAGTTAATGCTAAATGTAGCGAAAAATACTTATAGGAAAATTCAATAGATCGCAGCACTATCATAGGGAATTCACTTTACCGATAACGTCTGAACCAATTGTTCAATTTTGAATTTGTAAAAGGCATTTGACTTCTTTTTAAAAACTAATTTACGCTACTAAGCTCCTTTACCATAAAATATTTCCAAAAACAGTTTTCAAATTGCTCACATAGTTCTGGGATGAAATAAAAAAATATGCGCTTATAACGCGATGACGACGGGCTCCCTGAATCCAACGCCGTGTCAATCGTGCAAATCCAATGAATACGAGCGTCGTAAAGAGAAATTTGGAAAAACACTTCACCCCACTCCCTTTCCACTCCGGTGCGTCACCCGCCCGTTGCAAGTCCTCGATGAGGCCGGCGGCCTGCGGTGAGGGAGAAGGCCAAGCTTTCGGGAAGGCAAGCCAGGCAGGCGGTATAGATCAGCCGTTTTATTAAATGGATATGAAAAAATGACCTACTGCACGTGTGGATAGCAAGGCACAGAATATACCATTTTAATACAGCTGTAGAAAAAATATTAATAATAATTATATTACTAATAATTGGTATTTAATTATATTTTCATCTCTTTGCATCTCAAAGCAAACTGTCTCCTAACGTCTGTAATAGTAGTATGAAACTATCTTGTTCACATATTTCCGTCTTCTTTGGAATACCATTACAAAATTTTATGCTTACTTAAAATATCGATTTCGATTTGGAATCTGATTTCAAAAATAAAATTGAACTAATTGCGTAAATATCATCAATATTCCATCTCCTCACATCTTATTTAAATATAAGCCTATTTTACTTCAAAGATCTTCCGTTCCACTACCGGAAAGAATGAGCAGAGATTACGCACGAGCAATTTATCCTTCGACTCGATTTTTGATCTCAATACGGCGTTTATCTCCTTGATAGAATTCATATGGTGAATGGCACAGATTTTCCTGTATTAGGTCTCTATTTTTTTTTGGTCTGGGCTAGTTATTCTGACTCCCTTCTTCACAAAGAATCGTATTTTAATGTCTTGTAAGATTTTTTTTTTTTTCGTAATTCTTCCAGTTCATAAAAGTGATGTCCTCGTAGCCCCCGTTGTGGAAGTTAAGGATCTTCTGTGAAAATGACCGTTCCCACCAGTAACCTTCTGTCTTGATGTTGAAGTTCCGTTCCCTTTAATGTCTTAAAACCAAAGTTAAATATCATACAATGTTTACATAATTGTTTGTGAATGCCTCAGGTGGACGTCCCTACTCAAGACTATTTCCATTCACAACAGCTAAATGTCCAAGTTAGCTTTGCATGTGCTCGCATCAGCGACCAAATGTCTTTCCCCAAAATCATGACCTTGGTGCAATCATGAACATGGTTTTCTTGTTTCCCACATTTTTGTTAATTTTTTTTATTCGCACAACTCGTTTCACGACGATCAATTATCTTGACTCGACCCTAATTTTACTAAAACCTGTCACCATAGGCTGTCTATATTCCATTTATTTCGTTATATGACGGTTTCAAAATAAAACTTTATTTTCCACAAACGTCCATGTCCCAAATCACATGTATGTTCATATTGTCCTAGGAATCTCCAATGTCTCGTATTTATTGTTTATGTTGTCCTGAAACATTTCTACGTCCTACTACTTACACTATATGAACAAAAGAATCCGGACACAAAATGACTTACCAGTTCGTGGCGCCCTCCATCGGTAATGCTGGAATTCAATAGCGTGTTTGGCCACCCTATCTTTGACTACAGCTTCAATCTCGCAAACATACTTTCAATCAGGTGCTGGAAGGTTTCTTGAGGAATGACAGCCCATTCTTCACGGAGTGCTGTACTGAGGAGATGTATCGTCGGTAGATCGGTGAGGCCTGGCACGAAGTCGGCGTTCCAAAACATCTCAAAGGTGTTCGATAGGATTCAAGTCAGGACTCTATGCAGGTCAGTCTGTTACAGGGGTGTTATTGTTGTGTAACCACTCCGCCACAGACCGTGCAGTATGAGCAGGTATTCGATCGAGTTGTTAGATGCAATCGCCACCCCCGAATTGCTCTTCAAAAGTGGGAAGCAAGGCGGTATTTAAAACATCAACGTAGGTCTGTGCCGTAATATTGCCACACAACACAACAAAGAGTGCAAGCCACCTCCATGAAAACACGACCACACCATAACATTATTTTGGAAGTCTCCAGATACTTTTTATCACATAGTGTAGGTTGATGTGACTTTAAATATTTTTTTCAAAACAAAATCACTAATCCAAGAAGTTTGGAATAATTTGAATAGAGGTCCCCTTGAGAGACACGAGATCCGCCGCCACATACTTGCACTACAGTATTGCCTCGACAGACACAAATTTCACACATTTGTATGTTATACATGCCTCAATTAGCCTAGTTAATTAATGATTCCCCAGTAGGTCCTTTTTTAAATATATTTCTATATTTCTATCTACACAAATAGTAAGAAACTGATTTTCCAGCTTCAAAAGCACGTAGAAGTTTCAATAATCGAAAAATCGCGAAATATGAGCACTTTTTTCAGTTATTGCTCTAAATCCCCTACAGTATGTTCTAAGGAAAAAGTCGCTCTTTCCGGTTTTGTTTTGCCTACGTTCAGAAATTTCCGAGATACAGTTCATGTACCAAATGTGAAGCAGTGTGATTTCGTTTTGTATCTTACCAGCAGGGATATCGGGGAAAGTACTCATCCCACGAGAAGTATCACTATAGTACATTCACTATCAGTAGTGAACTTTTAGTACATTTATTTAGCTTTAATTTGGGTTCAGAAAGACGGCGATAGGCTCAAAAGATTTTTCTTAAGTGCCATAAAACAAATATGAAAAAGTGTTATTTTGGAAAAATCATTGTGTAACTTATATGTACTCGGTAAAAATAGTACTAGCATCTACTTGATAAAGTGATAATTTGCTATATTATAATTTATTTTTTTATGGCTGTAGCTTTGATAAATTCCTGGTGACTCCTGAGCGGGTGGAGAGCATGATTTACTGCAGGAACATTTTTATAGCTCTAAGCATTTTAACTCGTCTTTGCGGCAGTTGCATCCCCCCTTAGATCCTTTCCTGCAAGGACAAGATATCAAGCGCCGTACATTCTGAGAAATGGGATTTACAATTGTAGTGGCTGGGTTAAGCCCCTGATTGTAGATCTTCCACCCACCCCTCCATCTGTAGGGTTTTTATTAGCTTCCATCCACTTCTGAACTTGGCGGTAAGTTCTAAAACAATGACGTCTTCCTGCGTCTTCTGTTGGGGACAAATGAACAAGATTAACCATAGTGTAGGTTGCCTATTTATGAAAAGCTGGTCTCAGCGGCTATTCAAATTATACTTTTTTATATCACCCCTGTAAATAGCCACGAAGCGTTGGTTCTAACCTGGCAGCTGGAGTCTGGTCCAGGAAAAATTCAACCAGTTTTAAGAGGTGGGGATTTTTCTGGGCGACACTGGCAAACGTATTTTTTTCTGCCCGAAATAGACTGAGGTGGTTTCCGAAACGCTAAATGCATGAAGAACTAATGGTTCTGCAACAGCAAATACATACTCGCATTATTTACAACTTTTACAATTTTCGAAAATTCAGTGTTTATCGAAATTGATACCTGCGGGATTTCTTAAGCGTACTTTCTCTATCCGAAGAGGGGAATGGAGAATAAACTGAGCTTTTTTGAGAATTTTTTAAAATAAATTGCCTTCGTTTCAAGCAAAATTACGCGAAAACTACTATAACCTTTTAATATCTATTTTTTACAACAGATTTCATTAAAAACTCAATTATTGCCTACGCCATTTTAATAAGCGTACCTATTTTGCTGTGACCGAAGAAATAGTTTAATCAAATTCTTCAGAACCATTTTTAGGAAAGAAATTTAAGAGTTGTTTATGTAAATGAAGCTCAAACTACAATATCTGTTTGTAAATTAAGCTTCCCCAAACCATAATATCTATTTCATATTCACAGGAGCTCGAAATCAGCTAGATCGATAGCAGAATATCAATTTTGGAGTAAATTGTCTCAATGGTTAGTAGCGTTAGGCCAGAGTCGGGCAGTCCGACGGAGAGACGGTGTACCATACCAATTTTTCAATATCAAGGACTCACCAAATGAGAATTGTCACTACACAACTTGTTAGAGAAGTATTTTCCTACATAATAATATGAACAATATTTGTCCACTTCTTCCCCCACTTGAAACCCCCACGATAAACATTTTACTTACGAAAAATCTCCCTTTCTGCTGCAGCATTACAACTCTTCCTCTTTCCTGCGTAAGTAACGTATGCCGAAAAAGATAAAAGAAAAGTCCCTTGCGGTTATTGTATGGCTTTGTGGACGTAAGAGCTTGAGAAATGGATACACTCGAATTTACTTGAGGCACGTTTCTGGAGGGAGACGTTGGTTGCTGCTAAACCGTTTGAGGAGAAGCAGGAGATGTACGTCTTCTCCAATAACGATAACACTGTCAAATATTTGACGTGTGGTTAGTGATGTAATGTCCGCATCAGCGTTTTCTTCTATTACTTACACTGCCACCTCTTGCTGAAATGCATGGTGAAGTAGAGCGATGAAATGCTTCTTGTTATCGTTCACTACGATAGGTTCACACAAGGTTGTTTGTTTGTTTTTCCTGGAGTATTTGAATGACAATGAACTCAAAACATTATATAACTGCAAGCGAAAGCAGCGGAGCGTGGTATTCTTCCACTGCAGTTTTTTTACTTCCTCAGGATAACCGTTGGAAAAAATCGAGACATTGCTACCAAAGTGTTGTTATTATTATTATTATTATTATTATTATTATTATTATTATTATTATTATTATTATTATTATTTTCCTTCGCAATTTTTACTGGTAGGTATGTCAACCTCCCACAAGAACGATGACTAGCTGTGCGGTCGCTTTACTGAAGATTTACATGGCTTCTAACAATACGGCAAGTATTCAAGATTACTGACTTCTGCATATTGTATATGTTTCTGGCATCGAAGTGAAGACACTCTAGTGCTCGATGTGTCATTTTCGGAATCACTCCTGTAGCTGATATTATTATAGGCACTGTTGTCACTTTGCTGAAGTTCCACTGAGCTGCGACTTTATGGGCAGGATCGGTGTAGTTCCGGATCTTCCCTTGATGTATTGCCGATATGTAGTGGGTTTTGGGTATTGATATATCGATAAGGAAAACCTGCCTATTATCATTATCGTTATCGTCATCATTACGTCACCATTATCGCCATCATTATCACCATTATCATCATCGTTATCATCATCTTCATTATCATCATCATCATCATGATCATCATCATTATTACTATTATTATTGTCGACGTAATTTGAGAAAATGGCTTCAATGGAATTATTACGGATTCAGACTACTTTCTGTAAAACGCATCCACCATCCACTTACCTATTTGTTGTAAGTGGATCAATGTCTATTCTCTTGTTGAACATTCATCAACAGTTCCACCAAAGTGGCTATGCGAATGCTTTGACGTTACGCTTGAAGGTTACTTTCCCAAATCTGTTAACAATGATTTCCATCACTCTTTTGGTTCCTCGGTTCTTGACACATAGTAGGACTGTCATATCATAGTATCACTACTGATGGAGTGTAACCTATTAGTAACTAAGAACAGCAAAAATGCTGAGTTAATAATATAATACTGAGTATGTAATTAATGTTTCTTTAGTTGTTTTAAAATCAGGTACACTTTAGTAATCATTATTATGGTTTTAACAATCCTAATAATAAAATGAAAATGCAAAATTTAGTTATAACTGATTTATTTAGTATATACATCATTTTTGGTGTTCAAAACAGCTTATAGCCACTTTTCTCAAACATTATTTGGAATATTCGTTTTATGCCGTTTTTGAAACACTTGACCTATCGATGTCTTTTTGTGCTCAAATTAAAGCTAAACAAATGAACTACACATTTACTACTGTAGTAACATTCCTCATGAGATGAGTTCTTTTCCTGAGATTTGGTAAAATATTTACAAAGCAAAAGCCAAACTTTTTCACTTACTGAAAAATATTTTCAATTTTTGAAGAGTTGTTTCTTGGATAATTCTTAAGGAACGTACCTTAGCATGGGCCAAAATAATAGTTATTTTTAATGTTTCTTTAAACTGAAAGAAAGCCATTTTCTTTAGGACACATTCATTAGAAGGGAGCAAATCTGAATAAAGGGCAAATATTTCATGATATTTTTTTAGTATTCTGCAACTCACTACAAAATCGATATCTTACTATTGGCATGAACTAGATTATTTTTTGCAAGGTCAAGCCCTTTCTTTTTCTATAAATAAATGGCTGTATCTCTACACAATATTGGTCAGTAGGATGCCATCTGCCTTCTAAGTCCCATTGGCACACTGTCACTATCACAATACCTAGGGCACATGAAATATTATTTTGGTTATATTAGTCTAATATAGTTTATTTTACTAGTCTAACTTCAATATTAGAACATTCATAAACATGTTAAGGAAAGAAGCTCATGCCAAATAGAAGGTCTACAATAAAATGCAAAATGCAGATTTTAAATATATATAGAACATATTCATGTGCATATTTTACTTGGTCCCAATTTTATTATAATTATAGGTGGAACATGGATCATGATATTTCATGCACTAAATGTGTAAATTTTTTTTAAGGTAATGTTATAATTTTATTGAATATACAGACAATAAAAACAGTTTTAACGCAAATTAATCTTGTCCATTGAAACACAATAATTACTAATTATTTATCTCTGGGAGGTTGTAAAATAGAGATATTACATTCTGCACACTTGTGTCTGTTTCTTGCATGATAAATTACTCTAAAATGTAATATATACATAAAGCTCATTAGAAAGTAGAATATTATATTGTTAACCTGTACCTGATAACAATTGTTCATTTCTTCATTTGGGAACCAGAGGGGCAATTTTTATGGGTGAATATTCTTTGCAATTTATAGCATTTTTAATATTCTGTTTCTGGATATCTTGGAAATTCATCAAAAGAAAATAATATAGTATCTACACATTCATGACTTACAATGTTTAAAATCACACACAAACTTCACAAGTGTGATCTTCTATTGAAATTGTATTCATAATGTATTCAACTTTTCAAACATTTTAATGCTTTGTATTAGGATGATATCCATTCCCAACCATCTAATACTGTATGTTTTTTATGTCCTTACATTAAAGGAGCAATTATTTCTCAAGAACCTTATTGATGTGTGTTATTGTTATTGTTAAGAAAATTGTCTCATTTAAGTGTATAGTAATACTCCATGTCCACCATATGTGTTATATGAAAATGTATTAGTTTTTTTTTCTTTATGGGAACATTTCCCACTACTTTCATTAAAAATTAGTGATATAATACTTCAACTCTGTGAAGAAGGAAAGTGCCAGAGAAAATTTAAAAAGTTTTTTGAGGCACATCTTACTTCTCGTAGAGGGAGATCGTGGTAAGAACGTTCCCTCCGCAAATATAGGTATGGGCTGTATGGCCACCAGTACTGACAAGAGAAATATTACATATGAATAGTTAAAACAAATAAAATTCAGAAAAAATTCTATACATAAAATTAAAAATTAAATTGAATATCCCGATCATATTCAATAATGAAATGTTAGAAGATTAAAGTGGTTAGAGCGAGATATTCCCTAGTAGATAAAGAGTCCATATTACGTTCAAAAATAATTATTTGCTAGATAAGTGGGTATTGTGGGACCTACATAAACACAATAGGGATTTTTTTGCTGAGTTTTATTCAATTATTCGAATTAATTTAGTTTCATAGATATAAAATAAAAATATTTTAATACCACATAAAGAGCTACCGTTGGCTAGTTTCTTAAATAGCACCAAGAGATCGCGTGACCACGGAATGAAAAATTGAAGCATGAGATTGAACATAAAAAAGCACTATTACACAATTAGTACGAGCAAAATCATTAAACGTAACATTATAGACACATATCTATATATCTATATCTATATGTATATATATAGATATATATATATCTATATATCTATATCTATATCTATATATATATCTATATATATCTATATATATATATATATATATATATATATATATATATATATATATATATATCCAAAGTGGTTTGTTGGTATAAGGTTTATCTCCAAAGTGCAATTTGAGAGATAACGAAATAATTCCCCCAATATCACGAGAACAGTGAGGTAAGACAAAGTTTTAAATATTTTTTCAATGTTTGTTTCTCTCTAATTTTTATTTCTTGAATTACCTGAACCAATGGTAGGACAAACCTTAGATTATTCGATTGTTTAAAAACAAGATCAAAAGTTCAAAAAAGAACAAAAGTTTGGTTCTCTCCAACATTGTATAAAGTTTTATATTTAACTTAGAAATCGTAATCATTGACTCCTACTGCTCCTTATTATCCTTATCACAATATTTTTTCTGTTATTCCCCTATTCTATTTTTGCTTAGTTAATTAAACTGCATGATCAATTTTTAATGTTTTAATAGTTTTGATTGAATTTTTAAAACTATTTTTGCAATTGCAATGTGCCGTATTATTTCCAGCGATTTGTTTATATAATTCATAGAAACTATTTGCTCGTTTTCAGTATAATTTTATATCATGTTATAATATTGATTTAGATGCAAATTATTGTGTAAAATACATATCAAGTTAAAGCTGATAAAATGCATTAGATAATTCTGAGAGCGGTATTATTGAGACCTTCAATAATAAAAATATACCAATCTTCAAAAGAGATTTCTAAGTGGCATAACCTTTTGTAATCGTTTGTCTTGATGTTGCACTCGAAATGAAAAAAGGTTTAAATGTTTTGAAAAAGACACGAGAACCATTGAAAATGCATTATTATTGTTCAGAAAATGCAAACAAATAGATAAAATGTAGTGCGGAAGTGAAAAGGAGTTTCCATTAAAATACTAAAACTACCAAAGGCTGAATACATTACTCCTCTTACAATTTCAAAAAAATGTAATTATTAAATTTGCCCATGCGGATTTAAATACTGTAGGCCTTCAAGCACAATACTACACAGTGCACTCCTTCAGAAAAATCTTTAAAACTAATTATGAATAAATCTAAAAAACACTAATTATGACAGAACAAATCATTGTTCCAATACAGATGTAAATTAATAAATTGCTTTCAAAGTAGAAATTGTTTTTTAAATTTAACATTTACAAATACATGTTTGGTTTCTTATTGTTCCATTCAATTTATTTTTAAAATCAAACATTTGTTGTTCAGTAAACTATTTGATTAATGCTTATTCAAATAAAAACTTTTTATGAAGTTTTTAATATTCATTTTAAAAAACTGGGCACGAGGATGGCAGTCCCTAGCCTAATTTTGCTAGGAGGAAATCCAGCTCTGCAGTCACCTATACATTGAATGGTTGATATTAACACCAGCAAAACATTATTTTATCATTGCAACACATTTAAAGCCACTACAAAGTCTATTTCTTTATGAATTGAAAGCCCACTCAATAGCAATACTGATTGAGGTGCTGATCTATGTTAAAGATTTCTGTGTGCGTTTGAGTTCTGTGGTCCAAAAGGCAATGACAATCCACTGTGTACCTCCATAATAAAAAAGAGATCATGAATAATTCGAATAATTGAATAAATAATCGTTGTTCAGGAGCAAGAAACTGACTTACTGCACAATACAAAATAATAACTGTACTGATTGTTTAAAAATTTCTATAAACTCTCAAGATCACCCATTTGCTCAGGGAGTAGTATCAAAGTGAGTCATTGGGAATATTAATTGAATTAAGATATTCATTCAGATCGCACTAATCATCATCAAATTCCAGTTTTCTGAATATCTGGTTAATATCAAACGCAATGTTCTCTAGGAGTGAAAATATCTTAATTGCTCGTAGGAGATCCAGAGGAATCTACGAACTCTTGGTTCTAGTCACTCGATTGGAACGAAGCCCGTTGCGCGCGCGGTGTTGCCGAGATGCGCGTCACAGTCCCGACCCTCTAGAAAGAGCGCGAACGTCTCCCTTTGGACTGATTTAGGCTTATACTTTTGCAAAATTTTCCCATTTGAAACGGTAGATTTCCTTCCAATTGCGCATGTTGATTCTTCGAGATGCTAGAAACCAAAAGAAGAGATTTTAAAAGCATGTTCAACAGTTAGTTTTCTCACAATTTTAAAATTTCAGATCAAATCTGTCAGGTTACCATAAGAGCCCATGTTAAAATAGCAAAATTTACGGTCTCGTTACGCAAAAACTGGACGGTAAAATCGATTCAACCTCTACCAGAACATAGAAGAACCTCTCATCTTTCGATTAATGCAATAAAAAAGGCATGTTAAATGTAACACTTATCCCGCTCTAACCACCTTAAGAGCACAACTACTAATTGATGTGTATGTACATGCTTTTCCTAATGGTAACTCATGAGCGAGTCTGAGCACAATTATCCATGTGCAAATGGAATGCGTTTGCATTATATATTGTCATTTCTCCAATTTGCAATAAGAGTTTTAAGTACAGGTTCAATAGGATATTTTGCATAACAATTTTACTCACTATATTGGGAATTTAAATTGTCATATGACTGCATAAGGAGTTTCAAAAGTGGAAGTTGTTACATTGGTGATAATTTTGACATTGTTAATTGTGATTAAACATTGAAAGAGTATTGAAGGATTAAAGCTAATAATAAAGTTTCCAAAACAATAGGTAGAAATAAAGAGCAGTATATGAAAATATGAAGAGAAAGTTATTCTGTATAATTCCTTTTCTAGTACCAATTACATTTCCAATCTTCACACTTTGGTTTTCACATTTGTGTGAGAATAGAAGATACAGTTTTATAGTAATGTCTAGAAACAGGCATAATTTATTGATGCCTTTTCTTTAGAATTTGTTTTTGGAGACACTTCTTATCTTCTGAAAAGATGTTCCATGACTTTTTCTCGTATGGAATACAGTAAAATCTCTCTAAGCCGGAGTCGATCTGAACAAAAGAAAATGCTGCTACAGCCTAAGCCTTGACAGACAAGTGACCCCGAGGTCGAATTCTACGCTGACACCTGAAGCCTCTCTCCTGCACTGAGCGGCATATCTCTGCCATGCTTCCGCAACATATCTCTGTCATTAAATTAACAGGAATTATATTTTATAAAGGGGTTCCTTCCTGTAGAACATGAAAACCCGTTCTGTTTCCATATTGGGCAGGAAATTCATGATGTGTAAAATCTTATGTAACTTCACGGGCCAGAGAAAGCAGTCCAGTTAAGACAGGTTTCCTGTTTGAACAGGTTCCAATTTAGACAGATTTTACTGTATAAAATTTAATTAAAATAGTGTAATGATTTTGAAGTAGGTAGTGTGTTATCAAAGAGAAGATTTCAAACAATTTTATGAAGGGACTAAACCGTTTAAAAAAGTTTTTCTTAACTTTGTCAGATTGTTTTCTTTCAATGTTCTTGTTACTTCTTTAAAAGATCTGACTTGTTTGAAACTTCTAATACACAGGTAATAAAAAAGTCTTATTTTCTCTATAATACTATAAGTGTGTTGTTATAGGGATGCATTGTGCACATAACCCAGCTTATTTTGCTAGTTTTTTTAAAATGTGCAAGAACCAAAAAATAGCATTTTAAAGTTGCAGGTAAGATGGGCTTCCGTATATTTTCCCCCTATAGGTATATAGATAATGCAATAATTAAATAAATAAATAAATGAAAATTCTAACATGCAATTGGATCATATAATTGTTAACTATTATTTTCTGAGGAAATTAATGTAATTATTTTATAAAAACGTCTATGTGCAAATGATATTTCATTACTCAATTACTGTTCATTTTCACAGGTAAAGCCATGATAACAAGCAGTTCATGTTTCTGAACACTGTAAAGTGCTTCAAGAAATCCAAGTGAGGAAATTCTTAGAAGAGCACATCTTACTTCTCGGAGAGGAAGATCATGGTATGAACGTTCCCTCCGCAAGCGTGGGAATGTGCTGTATGTCCACCAGTACTGACATAAGAGAAATAGCAAATCATAAATATTAGAACATTTTGAAGCACATTAACCTACTTTAGAAACATTTTATTCTTAGAAAGCAGCAAATAATCTTTAATTAAATAAATGTAGAGAAGTAAATTGTGGTAAGTCATAGTATCTTTTATATAATAATTTAAGAATAGAAGAAATAGAGATATTTCTAGAGTATTCCTATAAAACAAAATAATGGTGTTTTTACTTGTAAGATCATGAGCACAAGGTTCTGGATTCCAAATGTTCTTTTTACTTGCATCAAATTTTGATAAGACTTGTTAGAAAGCATCGTTAGTAATAGACAAGTAACACTCAACATATTTAAAATTTACTTTTTTTATTCAAATTAACAAACACAAGTTTGGTTGATAATTTAGAAGTGAACATCAAAGATACAAACATACATAAATAAAATATGAATGCAGGTTAGTATAATCTGAAATTTCTATGTAATCTTGAGTGTTCTCAGAAAATATTAGAGTACTAAAAGAAGATTTTTCAATCCTTTAAAGTATGTTTGTTAGCTGTCATAGAGATTAGGCATCATCACCCAACTTTTCAGCCTGAAGTTTTTAGTTATTTGTATTATAAAGAAAGCCAATTTTTCTCAACCTCCTGGCATTCTGGAACTGAAAAATACTCTTAAGTGAGAGTTGTAATGTCATTTAATCAGCTTATACCCCTAACTCCCAGACAACCAAGAACATTCCTTCATCTGAAGCATATGACTTCATTAACTGTGCATTAAGATACATTCCTCAATAGGTACTACTTACATTCTTATACAACTTTGATGTGATTTTAGCAAAACAGCAGATTCTTTGACTTACCATACTTTTCTCTGATTTTTAATAACACCATACTTTAACACCTTTCAATTACCCCTGCACGATCACACATACAATTGTTTCGCACAAAGTATATGTGACACTTCGACATTTCATACTACTGAATTTTGTAATAATATTAACGCTTTTAATATCATTCCTAAATTCAGAGTTAGGTTGAATTCTAATCGAATACATATTAATTAAAAAACATTTTACAATAAGGTATATAAATTTATTTTATATAGGTTGTCAATTTCAGACCAGCAAAATAGAAAATATGAATTTGAAATATTATAAAATTCTAGTAAATTAATTAACAATTTTAAATAGCTGATAGAATACAATTTCAAGAAAAAATACACATAAATAAATCAATTAAAGTGGTTCCAAGTGTTTCATAAAAAAAACTTCCTATTATAGTGCAACATTAGTGGTCCAAAATTATGATTGCAATTGAGTAAAAGTCATATACATCAGATTTTATCGTATACAATTATTTCCTATTTGTTATTTTCTTCTTTCTACTGTTTTTATTATTATTATTATTATTATTATTATTATTATTATTATTATTATTATTATTATTATTA
>BOPP01000437.1:130493-157556 GCA_017312745.1 Gryllus bimaculatus
GAGAGAGGATACTGAATGAGAATCTCTGGCCGCTTCAAACTGAGTAGACCGCGCCCGACAGGTGGGTAGAAGAAAAGAGCACTACATATCCAATGATATCTAGCAACATTTGAAGCTTTGTAACGCTAGTTGCAGAAGTCATCTTCGTCCCCCATCTGGCGGTCGGCTTTGTTCCCGATTGATATTCCGCTATACACTTCTCACTAGTGCCCTCGCTGCTTTTATCTCCATCGCCTCGCAAAGGGTCCCGTAAAGGCCAAATCCTCCACCTCGCTTGGATCTTCTTCTTCCTCCCTGCAAACTCGAAGGCCCTACTAAAGGCAACACAGGGAAAGCGAAGCCGGAATGATCCCCCTGCCCTCTCGACACTTTGTCGAAGCGGTGTGCGAAACGCCTCTATACAGAATCGAGATACAGCACACAGCCTTACAGACGATTCCCCGTCCAAAACCTCGGCTATCGGCCAGTGGGCCCCTGAAAGGAACCTCGCATGGCAGACCTTCGGCCTCCCCGGAAAGCAAGATTGAGGGCGATTCCCCTAAAACGAGGGAAGGCCCGTCCCCTGTTAGTCTTCAAAACGATGACAATTTCAGGAAGCCCTAATCGACCTGAGCCCATCCTGCTTGATTCTGTTTTTCATCCTGCTGTTTACCACCGTGGCCATTCCCAACGCGCTGGTCGGCCTTTTAGGATGGGACCAAACTTTTTTTATTCGAGTCCTCGGATGCCTATGACGTCCCGAGATGTTAACTACTGAAACTGGTCTTAACGAGCCACACTAAAAGCCAGCCTAACTGGAAGGAAACCTATTTTCAACTTTGGCATAGGAAACCTGCGGCGCATTTCCTAAAACGAATGTAGATCCCAGAACTTCATCCTGAGGTGGGAAAATAAACTCCAAAAGAAAATATTGGTTTTATCCCAGGACCCAATTGACGAAGACACTAATGCAAGTTAGTGGAAGACCTCTGGCGGCTGCCCTCTGTAGCGACGAGCATCAGCTTCTCAAGGCTTCCCAGTCACGAAATGGAGGCACAAACGCGCTAGGAAGCCCTACTCTTTATGCTTAGGGCAGAGGACCCTTTTCCAACAAATGATCCAGCCGCTTCTTTGGACCAACGTGCATTAGGGAAACGGGCATTGAATAACAGCTTCATAGTGTCGATAACACAGCCCTTCAACAGGGATGATGTAATGACCTGTAAACAAATCCATCTGGGTTCACCGTCCCAGATTCCGGCCTTTCCGAATCTAAGAGAGGGTGATAATCTGTTGAACAACCTGAAAGGATACAGACACAATTCTATACCGTTCCAAGTTGCGAAATCTAAAAGTCCTCTGGCTGGGATGAACCAATGCCCAATAAGCTCCAGGGACCTACACTAAATAAAAGTTCGCCACATACTTCAGGACGCGAAAATTGGAAACATTATCCTTAATTGGTCACACCAATTTTCATACCCGTGGCTTTGTGCTTCCTGGGTGGAAACTAATCGCACCTCCTTATACAAAAGAGGGGTAAGGATTAATACTGTGGTCACTAACTATCGTTCCCATCACACACATCAGTTTCCTCTGCTGCCCTGTCAGAACCTTTTGGGGCATTATGGGCAAACACATTGATCGTGGGTGAAGTTCAATCCACACCAGAAAGGTTTAATCCACTGACCTGGCTGTTTCAATATTATAAATTCAACTTATAATTAAATATTCAAATTCTTCGTGAAGCAGTCAGTAAATGAAAAAAATCAAGAGGCTTGGTGTAGGTGTTCTGTGGCTAGCTATACTCAAAAGCCACTGGTTCTCAAGCGGCAATCTCGATGGGTTCGGTTCAAGGAAAGGGATCCTTACCAATTTAGTCAATCGACTCCTTACGCGATGTTTCCACGCCATCACATCTCAGCACCCCTCGAAAGGAATTGAGGTGCCAATCTCGTAGAGGAAGTAAAACACGGCGTGACTAGTTGTCCAACTCCTTTTTAAATTATGCACCATGGAGATCGCTCTGGCTTGAGAAAATTCGGAAAATAAACGTCACGATCACACGCTATTTGGGTGTGTTCGTGTTAGCATTTCGTGACGACTTGATACTGGTAGCAAACGATGCCACTGGGATGGGAAGCCAAGCAATTGGTTTATTGGTGGTGGAATAACTGGGCCCATCGGAAGACATCGTCCACGCCGAAATTGTTTCACCATTTCAATTACAACTTTTGAACGATCTTAGTTCATTAGGATCCCTGTCTGGAAAAACTGTCGAGACGAGAATTCGCCTCTGCCAGCAAATGATCATACTCTTACATACCTGCGCGAGTGAACCTACTCCTACTCTGGAACGGCTTCCCATCTAAAGCATCACTATTGAAATTGATGACAAACAGTGTCGAGGATTTTAAAAGGCGCTTTTTAACAAGCTACTCAGCAAGTTGGATTACTTTCATACCTACATGATGACACATCTCACTTAATCAATTGGTCTATCCATCGCCATCACTGTCGATGCTCAGGGAAGGAGACGGCAAATCAGAGTGGCAGTCAAACTGTTTCTACATGTGCATATTGGCATACTGTAGATGGCTTATTCTATCTGGCCAAGAGAGATGGAGGACTGGGATTGCTGCTGCTCGCCCAACACGTTCCTGGAGTTGCGCTGAACCTAGGATTACGATTAGAAAAATCTGCAGAACCTATTTGAAGATGGTTGAGCTGCTACCCGAGTTTTTACCAACGGACACTAAAGACCGCAAAATCACTGAGACTCAACTGGCCCTATTCTGAAAAAGATTTAAGGGCTTGTAAGAAGAAAGCCGCCTGGGAGAAGCTGGGATCCCAAGGGAGAGCGGTTAGGGCGCATATTAACGATCCGATTGTAAATGCCTTCTTAAAAGATTATCATCTTCTGAAACCTGATTTCCTTATCACTGCACTCCAATTGAGATCAAATACCGCTGCCATTAAAACAACTCTTAGTAGAGGAACGCCCAGAGAGGATGTATACTGCAGGACGAGCAATACAGCAGTAGAATCTATGAATCACATCCTCGGTCAGTGCATTTTTACGAAGCCAGCAAGAACAAAGCGACATGACGAGATCAAGAACTTCATAGAAGGGAAGGTGCTCCGGAAATCGGACATGGTGGTGTCCACTGAAGCCACTTTCTCCGTTGCCGAAGGGGCTAGACGCAAACCTGACCTGATAATAAAAAGCCGGGAAGGGGTCCACGTGGTCGATGTGACTGTCCGCCACGAGGATGGGTCAAGCCTTCTCAAAGCAGGGGAGGAAAAGGTGGTAAAATACCAATCAGTCATCCCCCTAACAGCTTAACTTCATGGAGTACCCAACGCCAGAATTCTGCCAGTGATGGTTGGAAACTCTGGGGCATTGCCAAGACTCTCAGTCAGTGCCCTCAAGACCCTGGGGTTTACGTCTCGAGGCGATCTACAGACAATCTCGTTAATAGCTGTTAGAAACTCTATTAAACTTTGCACACAATTTATAAATTACGATGGAGCAATTCAGCATTGCTGGTAGTAAATGCAGGAAAGAAATTTCACTCTCCTGTGGGAAGTCTAGGGAAACCATTGGATTCTAAAATACCTAGGAATCACTCAGTTACCACGACTTTAAGTGGGAAGTGGATGCTATTTAATGTAGCATATAGAAAATTGCATAACCAGAATCCATGTTGGGTGAGCCATTGACACTAAAGAATCGATTGACGGCGAAATGTTTGTGTCAGATCGTCCTCTGCTCGTCAGTTTCTCGTCAACGCTAGCACCTAAAGCGTTCACACGATTTGCTCCAAAATTGATATTCTCCGACCAATCTGAACGAACTCTAAGCCTTATGAGTTAAAAACGGATATTTTGATTTTTTGGGGTACTTTTCACGAAGTTTTAATTAAATTTTCAATTTTGTTATTTAAAGTCGCTCCAAATTTTTTGATTGAACAGTGTCCACGGATAGCGTAAAGAACTCTTAAAATGATGACGAAGGTCTCATTTTCTTGAAATCCCTGCTTATTTGAAAATAACAAAAAAAGCAGGGGCAACTCAAATTTTTCGGGGTCTTCCTACATCTGCATTAAAAATAGCGATTTTCTTCTTAATAAAATATATTGGTTAAAGACATCTTAAACGGCATATTTTTCAATAATATTAGTAATTTTTTCGACTTGCTTTAAGACGGAAATATACATATAAAATGAATACGCAAGTTCCATATTCATTGATCTCTCAATATTTTCCAAAATAGCAAAAGTCTAACATGTTTACAGCGTCTATCAGTGGGGGCTAGGGCTTGGTTGCACGGTTTCACAACCCCCAGATAATCGGAAAAGATATCATAATATCTTAGTGATATACATTTTCTTGTTAATGTTATTCAATGTGCAAAATACTGCAGCAATATTGTTGTATATGAAATTATTTTGAAACCAAAGAGCGTCCTTCTGGCATTCCGTCCTTTCCAGCGTAGGATGCCTTGCCGAGTATTGCACCACGCTCTTGGCTGTTTACTGGGTTTAGTGCAGTTACTCTCTGACCCTTCGATTTAACACGGGCGACATAGGCCGTTTCGGTTGCCCAACCAGCCGGTGGCGCTGGCGACAGAGGGAGTCTCAGGAAAATCCCAATATTCTGTCTTCGTTAGACTCAATGCAATGTAATTATATTAATATCACTTCTTATTGAATGTACACAAGTTCACTCAATTATGAACAATATTCAATGCTCTGTTTATGATATTTAGAAAATTGGTTTTCATTTGATATTAGTTTTGTTGATTCAAAACGTACATTTGATGAGTTCTTAGATTGAAGGTGGCCGTCCTGGATGGAAGTCACTTAGTGTCTCGCGGTGCCAGTGTGTCTGCAGCTGGTCGGGCAGCAGTTTGCGAGTGTTTTTATAACTACAAATGTGTGTCGAAACTCTTTCATCATTGCCATATATACCAAGATAGTGAAGTTTTCAAAATTAAATATTTTATTTGTGAGGAAGAATTAGTGCTTGTTGCAATGTGCTGCAGTCGAACATTTTAATCAATTTACTTGAATTGCTTACAGTTTTATTATATGAATGGGTGAAAACCATAACGGTATAAGTTGACATTTTATAAATTCTGAGAAAACGTGTTTATTTTAGGCTATATTTTAAAGGAAATGTATTTTAGTGGTTTAATGAACAATTGAAATACCGTGGTTATAATGGTAAAACCTAGCACGACACTTTTATAGTAACATTAACTTAAACACATTTCTCAGAATTTATAAAATGTCACTTATACCGTTCTGGTTTTCAGCCATTGCAGTTTTTATTTATTTACGCCACAAAAACAGTTAAAACTGTGTGACGTGCGATAGGGATTTAATTTGAGGTAAAGTGAATTTGAGGTTACATTTCTGTCCAGAAACAAAACAAGATTCCATCTCAGCATTTGCTCAAGGATCAGGGAAACTGGACGAAAACCTGATTGAGATGGCGGTCATTGACCCAGAAGCTGAAGGACAATACTAGTTACAGATTCTTTAGAATTATACAATCCAAATGGTAAATAATACATTAAATGTCATTGTTAATATTAATATTACATTCCTTTTGGATGCTCGGTATAGTCTCTAAATGTGTAGACACAGTTGTGCAACAGAAAAGATTTTACTTTGGACTAAATGTGTTGTATGGAATCTAATCGTTTAATGTCATCTGGCAAGGTTTTGTAAAATAATGTACATGTATTGTGTGTGATGTTTGATAGTTAGTTGTTGATACTGCCATCTGATGAATATGATTACTACGTTGAATGTAGTAGTTATAGACATCAACATTGGGTGAAAATATATTTCCGCCCTTAAGTTTGACAAAAATCACTGATTGATCACGTCTGGAAGCTATAAGATGTATTTTCCCATAATATTATGCCATATCTCAGGTGGGAATGAACATTCGCGAAATATATACAACGATCAGTGTGAAGGTTGACTGAATTTGAAAGAATTCTGAAAGCGTACCAAAAAAGACTTAATTTAGTGTTTAATTCATTTTAATGGACGTTCCAATTAAGGTTTGTCTGAATTGAAAGAACTAAAATTTGTTGCTTTAACATCAGTGAATGGCACACCGTTCAATTTCAATGGACTAAGGTGTTTATTTGAATTGGAAAACTGCATTGAAACAGTTTTATTTTAATTGACTATTAATGTGTTATTACGAAAGCAATTAGAAATATCTGATACTGTACTATGTACTGTTTCTTTATTGCAAAGAATATTCGTATCATCCGCAAAGAGAACTGTTCTTCCGTTTCTAATCATCGAGGGTATATCGTTTACGTGCCGGCGTTTACGTGCGTACGAGGGCCTAAAATCGACACCTGCGGGACTCCACATGCAATTGGCAATGAATCGGAAAGGTGTGTACATAATGATCCATTATTCCAGTAAGGTATTTCTACTCTCTGAGATCGTTGTTTAAGGTACGAACATAACCAATCTAGATCAATACCATGATTCCATACTGAAAGTAAAATGTTATGATCAAAGACGTCAAAAGCTACTGAAAGATCTAAAAATATTCCAATAGGTGTTCCGTTTTGATGCATGGATGATGCGACATCTTAAATAACTTTCAAATATTTTTGAAAAAACCGACACAAGAGAAATTGGCCGATAATGTTGAATTTCATTTTTGTTGCCTTTTTGAAAAGCGGCTTAATCTTAGCTTTGTAAAAATATCTGGAAAAAATCCTGGACATAAGGATACATTCAATATGTGAGTTAACGGGTGTGTAATGGCGGGCGCACAAGTCAAACAATCCGGAAATTCATCTTAACTGCCGAATATTTATTTTTTAGTCTACCTATTATTTTGAGAATACCATTGGGTGAAGTTTCGTAAATAAACATTGTGTTTAAAATAGGAAAGGTGTGGTATTGAATTTTGGGGCTGAAGAAACTTAGTGAGATCGGCAGAAATTTTTGAAAAGTATTGGTTAAAGAGACTAGCCATTGTTGCTGGATCGGATCCTGATCATGTCTCATGATTTTAGCCTGCCTTATGAGTTTCCTTAACAATGATTTGTATTTTTTAAAGTAGAGGACGAAATCTTGTGATATGTTATGATGTTTAGGAATGAAAGAAAGAATTCGATTGTTTTTACGTGAAATATTTATTTTCTTTTTTAAGAGGAAAACAAGTGTTAAAATGAAATCACAGCGTTGAAAAAAGAATTATATTTCTCGTTTCTATCAACAGTATTGTTAAACTGCATCCCATGACTCTTGGAGCAAGAAATTGATGAATAATTGTATTTTACTTTTAGTGAACATAAGTGTATTATTTAATGTGACAGTGATCACATTTCCTATAATGATAAGAATTTGTGCATCGTGATCACTGTATCCTAAATCTTTTGTTTTAATTTCATATCGAGTAGTTTTGATAGACTTTGTTTAGTGTTATCTTCAGTTTTTTAAAGAATATATTATTGAAATAATGTACTGGTCTCTTTGTTGGAGAACAGTAGATGCTAAGTAATATAATTTTTAGGAAGATGTACTACAGATATTTCTAAAACATGTTCAACGGAATGCACATTACATTCCATGAAGGTGATCGAATCGTTATTATTTCTGTCGTAAAAGCAAGAACCCATATATGCAGGACTGTTATGCGATTCCATTTCTGTACAACAATAGCCTGGGATTCGCATTTTGAATTTTTGAAATTACATTTCCGTCATTCGATGAACGTGCAACCTTCAGTGTGTTGGGGCACCAGCCGCCACTCGCTTCTACGGTATTGGTTACGATTTTTTACTGTCTGTCATTCCATTTACCACGTAGTATAGAGAATGCTGTTATGTAATGCTGAAGCGAAACGCGGCGAATTTTTCGGTAGAAAAATTCGTATTTTAGGTCTCTGATGCCAAAAAAGTGGATAATTCTTGTATCTGTAAATAGTAAATGACTTCATCTATCACGTTGTATAGTCAGAATCCATGTTTTGAGAATTTATTGCCTAAAAGAAGTTTTACGGCAAAAGTTTGTCGGTGAACGACACTTCGCAGGTTCCCCAATCGATCTGGCTGGCTTTCCCCAATCGACCTGGTTGAAGTTGCGGGTCCTTGAAATTGAAATGGATATTTGGATTTTGGGGATACTTAACTGCACCTAAAGGACATTGTCAAAAGTTTCTAAAAAATTACTCAAATTGTTTCTTGGATTTTTTTCTCAGATAGATCAATTAACGCTTATAACAATGGCGCAGATCCTATTTTCGTTGAACGTACTGAATTTTAGAAAAACATAAAAGTGTAAAAGAAATGTCTGCAACTTTAAAAAAACGCAATATAGAAGAAAAAGTTTTTCTAATGAAATGCGTTCTTTGAAATTAGACCTTGAAATAATGACAATAAAATTTCTGAGATTTTTAAAATTGCAAATGCCAATGTTTGCCTATTTTTAAAACCCCAAGACTGCTTGTATGGGCGTTAGAATGGTGGTATAGGAGTAACGTGAATGTATAGTAAATCTACAGTGAGTGTAAAAAGCATTCGAACAGCTAAGGATTTCTACCAAAAAAGTTTTAATTAACTTACGTGTAACGGAAAGTAAAAATAATCATCCTTCGTCCATCTGACGAAAATATGTTGTATTTGATTTCGTCAGTAAAAATAAAATTTTTAAAAAAAGTACTCGTATTTAGATTTTTTTCGACATTTAACCTTGTCCTGTTGACTTCATTTACGTAATATTTCCTTCTAGCTATTCATCTATGACAGCCACTTTGTCTCAAAACATTTCTGGTGAACAACATGGTGTTCCATGGTCTCTTTAAAATATGAGATATTTCCCGCAACGATTTATACTGATTATGCAACCTGTTGATATTTTTTCTCTCTTCCAAAGACGTTTCCTTCCTTTTACGACCGACTTCTTTTCATAAAACATAGAGGTCACCTGTCGAGTATCAATCAAACATTATTTTATATGCAAGGGTACTGCTATGCCCTTCCTAGCGTCACAAATTTCCCACAAGTCAGGAGTAAGAGAGCTAAAACCGTTACAGTTGTTCTTGTGAATATTCTAATCCTTTCGAATGCTTCACTTTGAATACTTCTTGCGACTCGAGATTTCACATTTCAGGATGTTTCAACAGTTCTATCTGCTTTATACGTGTGGTTTTCTGATGTTTTTGGAAATAACTTTCCCGTACACTTAGGTTAATAGTGTGATGAAATATGTATTGATTATAAGTAAATTATTGCATAATAATTTCAGTAATTGTTAAAATGCACAAGTGTTCGAATACTTCTTACACACTGAAAGTTTCTGAGTTCGAATCATGGTTTGGGAGAAAGGTTTTTGTTGCTTAGAACACGTTTCCGGTTTCAAGTAGTATTGTAATACTTCGCAATCGTTACAAATAATTCAACAAAGTGTGTGATTATATACCTCCACTCTGGCCCGATTTAAAGACGTTGGTGATTGACAGTTGCGAGTGGAAAGAAGCGATGATGACAGGTTGTGTACCACTCAGCACGTGTTCCCCGGACACAAACATAAACACTTGAAATAAATTACCAAATCATATACTCGTATTCTACGAAGCAACAGTTTCAGAAACACGACTGCCAATCTTCAAATTATTTTAATCGGACCATAATTTCCTTAAACAAGTTTGTTCATCAAAATAGTTTATTAAATAAGGTCATATACAATATTTTAAAAGGAATGAGGTAAAGAGGAGTATGATGAAGATATTCAAAATATGATGAAAATACAAATATTCAATTCATGATGTTAATGGTTGATTTGGTGTTTTTATAGCTCTTTTGAAGTGAAAAGTCTTTTGATATTGACATTCATTTTTTTATTTAGAACACGAAAGTTCCAAATAGTATGTGCAAGTCTTATAAAATATATTTATGAATATTAATAACTGTTGTTACTTAAATAAATGTTAATACATTTTAAAACCTGAGGATTTAATTGTTTAATATTTTGGAAACAAATTATTCTTACCAAATTTTCTTGAAAGTGTGAACACATCTATTTTACCTACAGTCAGATAAATCCCTCTAGTTTTCACTTCAAAACATCTAATATTAAAAACTATCGTATGATGGTGTTCTCTTCATGAGTTGTCATCAATTGAAAGCTAAAATTATTATAGAATGTTGACAGAAACATAGACAAAAGTTTTCAAAAAATCAAAAGTTACCTCACTGACAAGACGGTCTCTCTTGTACTGCAGGGCAGCCAAATCACTTCTTAGGGCCGTCATCGTGTCGTGGGTAATTAACTCTTCACCTTCAATCTGAAACAAGTTCACAATTTCAGAAAATTCTGTTTCATAATTATTTCATAAGAGTTACACGTAATGAAGTCATGTTCACAATTTTCATTTTTCTGCAGAGAAGAATATTTTCAAAGATGCACTAATAATAATTTATCATTTCATCATTTTCTGAATATTTGCATTATATTTCCGTTTAAAGTAAAGCCGAGCCAGACTGACTAGGGAAGATCCATTTTGGAAAAAATCTACGTATGGTTTATGAGCTAGCGGTGTGCACAAATGTACGGATGGATAGCCACACAGACTGACGGGCGTTAAAAAACACTTTTTTGGTATAAGGGGACCCCAAAACGTGTATTTCCGTTGAAACCTCGAAATCTATTTTCCGCAGCAATACATAACTTTCCCTATATAAATACTACGTATATTACTTCGTGTATACGTATGTATACGGGAAAGTAAAAAAAATGATTATAAACTCTATTTTTTTATTTCCTTGTGTAATCGTTTCATTCACACAGTTACTAATTGTTAATGAATATGATTAAATTATTTTACAAATATCTAAAAAATTTTAACAATAAGAATAATAAGAATAATAAGAATAACAAAAATAATAAGAATAATAAGAATAAGAATAATAATGTAGCATTGTAGGCTTTCACGGCTAGCGTCAATAACAGAGGGAGTTTCCGGGCTACTAGGCCGTGGTCCACTTGACGTTAAACCGCTGAAAGGCCTTGTCAGTTTAACGGACAACTGGACCACGGCCTATCAGCCCGGAAACTCTCCCTGTTATTAATTTCTACTAAATTAATAATTAATTTGGAGTGCGTTCGGCGACCTAAAATTCTATAGGTCAAGCACTGAGAATACTCAATATCATTTTCAATAATATCGTAATAATAATAATGAACAGTAAAAATAATGATTGATTTTGTGAGTAAGACACAAGTCACATTTTGCACTTTCTCACCATTGCGAGGGTACTTCTTAAGAAGAGAAAGTTATGTAAGCGTGCGCTTGAAAACGGCGATTTTGCGACAGAAAAGGAAAATATTGGGTGGGAAATCCTTTAAAAAGTCATGTAGCCAGAATCCATGTTTTGATGGTCCTTGATACTGAAAAAACGCTTTGGCGGCAAAACGTCTGTCCGTCTTTTTCTCTTTTTTAAAATTCAAAGATTAAAGTTTGAGTGATCGGCTATAAAAAAAAATCACTCCTCCCTAAAGAAATTGACTCACTTTCGCGAGAACATGGCAAATGACAAGATGCACCCGCGAGCGGAGCAGCAGCGTATTTTTATGCAGTTTCATGAGAAGCTCCGACCTTCTCATGAATATTCCCGCGACTTGTAAACACTAGTGCATTGCATGTTAAACATTTAATGTTCACGTTCATTTTCAGATCCCTTGTTTGAACTAACTGAGGTGACCCAATAGCAGTGGGTGTAACTTGCAAGACTATTTTTTAGTATAATATTTTTTTCTTTTTTTTCTTACATTTATAGTTTGAGATTTTAAATGTGTATACAATTTTGGGTTTGTTATATTCATTTTAATTACATAATAGTTCGATGGGAGACTTCCTTGCCATAATTTTTTAATTTTCAGATCCTTGTACACAGGCAGCGATTCAAACAGAAAAAGGGAAGTTTCTTGTATGTGTGTGAAGTACAAATAAAACATGCTATCGAAAGCATAATGTATAGGTAATAATTTGTTGTTAATTAATACAGGTTCTTGGGCCGTTCAGTTTGCTGCTATATCATGTGTGGCAGATGTGTATGTTAGCCTTGTAAATGGTAAGTATTCGCTATAATCTTTAAGCAACTCAATTATCACTTTGTTGTATATTTTGAAGGTGGGAAAAATTTCATATTTGTCTCCATTTCCAGATCTTTTAAACTCATGTGAGGTGTCACTTCAAGTTCTTATGGATGTTTTTTCCTTTGAATATACAGTTATTAGTATCAATTATGTGTAAGTTATAGAAAATAAAAAACAAATGTTTTTGTGGTTGGTGATTACAGATCCTTGTACCACTGAACATGTGACCTAATTCTAGATGCTAGATTAGAAGAAACAATTTCCTTTTTGATGTAGATAGTTTTCAGAATATGCATTTGATGACATAGTATCTTTCTTAAAAATATTTTTTGCTTTTCAGATCCTCTTCCAGAGATGGCTTTTGAAGCATTCACAATTGACCCTAAATGACAGTAAGTGTTCGGTTCCTGGTGCAATCAAACATTTTAACTTTGATCCATTTTCAGAATTAAATTGTGGCACAGAAGCATTGTTTGACCTGTTACATACCATTCTTTGTAAATATTGTTTTGAAAATGAATGTAGTTTCACAATGTATCCCATCTTTGAACAGCCACGCCCTGAACTGTGCATGTGTATGTTAGGCATGGGTAAATAAACTAAGTTTGTCAAATATTTATTGATTAACAAAAACATTTTTAGGCTGCAACTAGTAAAAGCAGATCTTTCAAGGCATGCATAGCATGTTAAAAGTTCAAGTTTTTGCACTAGTGCTTAAAGTGGGACAATACTCAATTGTCAGATAATACTTTGAAAGCAGCAAAGAAAACAAAATAGTTTCATGTGACCTAATCAGATACTACTGACCTTAATGAAACTTAGTTCATAATTAACACATCCCCTGTCCCTATGAAAACATCAAAATATATCTGGAGGTCCGAACAACTTTATGATAATAATTTTATTGTTATATTCTCAAAAATTGAAATATTTTTCTACACGTCCACATGTATTTCAAATTCTATGACCGTCCTAGTAAGTCCAATTCAAAATCTGTGCAGCTACGGCAAGTTCCATGGAAATATTTGCCTTAGAAGTTGAAAACGTTTGCGACTTACATGTGGTTCACGTGTGACGTTAAAAACCATTGGGTTGTATGTGTTTTGAACCAAGTATGACTCCTAGGGCAGTGAAAGTGATTTATATTCTTGGATTAAAATAAAATGAAAGTCAGTGATACTCTACAAAAACACATGGTGAAAGTGATTTTATTTTGCTCGTAGGGCACCTGATATATTGGCCTCGTGATGCTATCTTTCCGACTCGCAAAATAAAATAGCCCTTGTATTATAACTATTTGTTTTACCTAGGCGAATGTGTGGTAATGTATTTTTATTGGTTTCTTTTCAACACTGTTGGTATTGTTCATGTATAATGCTCTGTAACAATGTCCATAGAGTTCACATTAATTTGACATGTCTACACGCCAGTAAAGAAGCATTTGAGCTGGTGTACTGTGTTTATTGCCTTGTGTAATACAAAATTGTTAATTCTATTGAAATTGTGTAATATCAATATGCTCAATAAACTAGCTCAAATACTAGCTTTTACTGCCCTAATTTGACTTTTTTCTTTCATAAAATCCTTATAATTATTATTGTGATTTTGTAATAAATTAAGCAATGAAATTTTAAAGTTCCCGCGTTGCTGATTTATTTCAAATTTACCGGTTACTTCTTAGCTATTGGCTGTCCGTTTACCCAATAGAAATTATACAGAACAATGTGGCAGCACCGGAAGTTGAGCGAATAAGGCTTTTCCTTTTAACATTGAGTGCCATCTCTGATATACTCGTTGGGTTAGTGTGCGTGCTTTCCATGGCGCAACCCCAGGTTTAATTTAAAGTCGGAGCAAAAATTAATTCTGCGCTTTCCTTGCAATATCCCAGTATCTGTTGCTGTGTTACGATGAGGAAGCTCGCTTGTCAGAGAAGACCAGAAAAAAAGTGTAGGGACGCTGGCGGTAGCCGTAGATCGTAAAGAGCTCTTGTGCCAAAGTACATTCATGTTAGTGAGTATACTGGGAATTAAACCAACGGCACCCAAATGAATCGCCGCGCAGCAGATTTCATTTAATTTGTATCCGTATTAAAGTATTTTTTTAAATACATTTGCAAAAACCTACGAACAGTGTTGCCTTTGAACTTATTGAACTTGAATTTCAGGCAAATTCGGAGAAAACCAAACTGTCAATAATGCTGCGGAAGCACATTTACGTTCTTACGTTCTACTTCTCAAATGTACATTCCTAAGCGTGCAAATACCGATTTTCAAGTGAATGTGAGTAACAACTTATTCTTATTAAAACATAACTAACACCTTATTCACATAAACATACCGAACGGTCGCCATTAATGTTTATATCGATTCGCCTACAAAACCATAAATAGAGCAATTGTAGAAGTAGAAGTGAACTCAATTAGACTGACTTAAAGGATTTTTAATCTCTCCAAAAATTAAGGGACAAACATACGGAAGTGTTAAGCAAATCTGGGGGGAAATAAAATGTAGTTGTAGCAGATTTCAAACAGAATTTTCAGAACTAATTGAGAATGATTGTATTAGAGAATTACGCTGAAGACCAGCTTACAGATGATTTTTGTGCATTTTTTTGCATATAAACAAAACTGTATCTGTACGAAATTCGAACTATTTAGCATCATTCGTATCTCCGAGTATTTTTACGGCGTTTAAAAGTTTGAAACTGTAATATTAGCAGTTTATATCTCCTATGGAGGTAACATTTACGGCCAATGCAGGTCGGAAATATTTGAACAGGAGTAAAATAAGTAGATAGTACGATTCATTGGTATGTCCAATGCTGGAGACTGTAAGAACTTATTTGAACAAAGCTACGGATGACATACATTTTCAACAGGTGAAAATACTTTTAAAACAGTTTACAGCGCCGACGACGCCACGTTCAACTAGCCCCTACATAGTACTTATGTAACTGCGAGTATGCGTTTGTGCGGATCGGTCTTACACAGTTTGACCACTTCCCATGCGCCACTCGAGACATACGAGGTGTCATTCGACGCGCCTCGGTCTCCTCATGGGGAACTGATATTTTTGTTTTCGGATCCGGCCAGAAGATTCTAAAAAATTTCCAAAAACGTGATTTGTTGTGGCAAACTTCTTAAATTTGAAAAATTTCAAATGAATACGGTGAAAACCAAACTGTAAATAATGCTACAAAATGAAAACACATTGAACTTATAACGTCCGACTTTTCACAGTTACGTTCTTAAGCGTGCAAATACAGATATTTAAATGAATGTGACCAACACCTTATTCACATAAAGATACAAAAAATCGTATTTTAATGATTATTGAGTTTATTCGTCTACAAAAGGAATAATAGAGAAACTGCAGGAGTAAAAGTTAATACAAACTAGACTGAGCTTGTTGAGTTGTAATATTTTCAAAAATTAGGGGACAAAAATATGAAAGTGGAAAGCAAATCCGGGGAAGAATCAAATGTAGTTGTAGATTTTGAGACACAATTTTCTGAACTAATTGAAAATTATCTTTTTAGAGAAAAACGCTGAAAACAGCTTACGGGAGATATTTTATGCGCACATTTGTGTATATTAGCAAAAAAGCTTAAAAAATGTTCACTATTCGCGCCATCCATACCTACCATACCCTAAATTGAATGTAGTAGTCTGAAAGCATATTTTGTTGTTATGTACCATATTGTTTAGAATTGCAAGGCACATTCGTATATTATGATTAAATAAATTATTTTCAATACAATTTTCCTAGCGATTTTAATATTTTGAATGCCAAAAAATAGGTGCTTCTCACAAAATGAAGTCTTTCCCAGCATCAATTGTGATCTATGGAACCGTAATCCGAAAACGTTAGTCCGCTGTCCATGAAAAACGATTTTCTTTGACTGTGAGAAAAGTAAAACTTTTTCGCGAATCGACCATCATGGGAACACGCTACACGTGCATCCTACCGGGGCTCAGACTTCATTATCGGGGTGGGTCTGTGGAGAGTAGAAAAATTATTGTTGAAGACAATATTCGTCTTTCTAAAACTTGTGTGTACAGGGAAGTTGCGTGTTTTATTTCTATATTTAAATGTGAGTAGCATTATAATTTATAGTAAACGTATTGTTTGAAAACATGTCAAAATATATTTTTACTCTTTTAAAGTATTACTAAATGAAACATCATTGTAACTCTTTTTCATGAACTATTGATTTCAGGGGGGGGAACTACGTAGTGCTATTAAAAAAACAACGTGATTCAATTTCCCCCCAAATGAAAAAAGATTACAAAGAATATCTCTGCACAACACTTGGCTCTTGGAAAACATAATAAAATGATCTACCTAAAAGGAGCCACCGTTCCGTCGAACTTCATTTTGAAAACAATTTATTTATAATCCATTTTCTCATTAGACAATAAACTATTGGCGTCCACACTGCACCACTGAATATAATGTACATATGCACATAATAAAGAGACCTTAACATTTGCAGAACAACTCGGACAGAATTGGTAATTTAACCAATGACTGTGACTGCCCACGGAAAGATAAGGGACCGCCTGGACCAGATCTCTAGAGACCCCAGACTAAAAGGACTTTTCTTCATCAGCATTTCTTACCACTTGAACTGAGCCACAGGGAGACAAATTTGTAATCAAAGGACTCCCGGCCAAATACGACTTGACTGCCATCAAAGCCAATTTGTCCGCCTTTAAAATTACTTCACACCACATCACTGCGATACAACGACGAGACACCGACGGGACATCGACACCAATAGACCTGTACACAGTAGAGACAAACAAAAAAGAAATGAGAGTCATCAAGAAAGTACTAACATGCATTGAATACTTTAGAGTGACCATTGAAGGCAAGACAGACAGACAGACAGACAGACAGACAGAATACCCAGTGCAGAAATTGCCAAAGACTTACCATACGAAACCCGATTGCAGGAGACAAGCGACTTGCGCCCACTGCGCTGGTTCCCGCCCAATTGAAGACTGTCCCTCCCACACAACTGACAAACCATTCACCCCAAAATACATCAACTGCTCCCTAAACCACCCTGCCTACGACCCACAATGCACCTTCGCAGTGAAAGCCAGAGAACAACGACAAGCACTGATGACCAAATCATTAAGTCATCCACCCGCAAACAACTCACTCCAAAACTTTTCCCACCTAAGACCCCAAAACCAATCTTACGCCTCTGTAGCCAACCTAACACAAACCCAACAACCCACAACCCAACAACAAACTACCCAATCAACTACCCAAGATATAAAAGACCCTCTCTCCCTTCTTCAAAATACCACAGCCAAACAGATAATCCTCAACCTAAAACCCCTCCTCGAAATCCTCGAAGGCTCAGAGGACATCATCACAAAACTAATTACAACAGAAATCAAATTAGTTGAAATCCTCAATTAATGGCTCCCCCTCCCAAAATTATAACCCTATCCTCGTGGACGCGCGAGGCGGCATAAACCAGAAAAATCTCATCCTCACCCAATTCCTTAAAGAATACTCCATCGGAATACTATTCGTACACAAGACGTGACTGACAACCAAAAGATCCTTTTCCATCCCTAACTACACCACAAGAACCGATCGAATCTCATCCGCTGGAGGCGGAACCTCAATTCTCATCCGACAATCTATCCCACACACCCCAAACCAACTCCCTCCAACATCCGTCCTAGAATGCATTGCAGTCGGTATTGGATCCTCCACATCTAAATTACTTCTGATATCCTGTTACAAAGCCCCACACACACCGATCCCCGACTCCGACCTAGACATCCTTAAAGACCTTTCCAACCACTTCATTATCGCAGGCGTCCTCAACAGTATGTCGACCTCATGGGGCTGCATGACTAGTAATGGGACCGGAATACGACTAGACACATTTCATAGTCACAGAATTGAAAATTGCGAATTCACAATTTTGCAACAATTAACAATTTTATAAACAATTGCGAAATGTGCGCTATTTCTGGCAGAGATTCTCCCAAACTTTTCCGCGAGTGGAACATAGCAAAATAACGATTTTGATAAGAGATGTAAATTGATTGCTTAATATCTACTTTAATTGTAATTATAATGATAAAAATACTCTTGGTCTTTGAGTTTTATAGAAATGGGTCCTAGGATAACTTTATCGATTTGAGAAATACACTATTACGAACTTTTTGCAAAATTTATAAACATAAAATTGTAAATATGCAATTATGATAGGTTGTTTTTTTTTGATAAAATCTATAGTAAGCTGGACATTTGATAAAGTTCATAGATTGCGTAGGAAAAATAATACTGATATTAAAATGTCTATGAGATTGTAATTAGTCTAAAATGAGTGTTATTTTATCTCATATAAATGTATTTTTGTTAAAATTGGTGAAGTGAATATACATATATTTCATTGAATTTACTTTCATGTTCAAAAAAAAGTTTCATTCTATATATTTTTATTCGAAAAACTTTCCACATCTGAACTACGGACGTTCGCTATTTTGTACTTCATACTTTTGTTAGGTTACACCCTCCTCCGTTAAGATTGGTTACAGTAATTTGTGAGGCCCCGCCTGCGAAGTTTCGTCATGATAAGGGCTGTCCAAGCGGTTCAAAAGCTGAACTTGGTCGAAGACGTCCGCGATCATTTTTTTTTTTTCCAAAACTACATTTTAATTTAGGGAATCAAGACACTTGGATGGACATAATGTAATGATATGATTTATGATTTCTTGTTGCTGTGGATTGCTTTATTTCTTTAACATTCAAACTGTTAAAAGCTTTGTAACGTACTCAGGAGGACAAAATATTTGCACAGTTCCCCCCACATTAACTGACGGGTGTGATTTTATCTTCCCAACCCTCCAGACAAACGTAGAGGAGGAGGGGTGCGTTGACCAATCGCTACAGTCAGAATTAAGAACCTACTACTCTGAATTACAATATCAGAGTCAGAGCTCTCCTGTGCGACCCCGTCAGATCTGTTGCGTTAAACCCGTTCCTTCGCTGTTCGCCACTGCAATAAACGGAGTGGCGGGGAGCCACGCGCCGCATCGCGACAATATTACTTTTAAACTAGTGAAGTGAACCACACAAGTGCTACTGATCAACAGTTCATCGAAACAATTCAGGTGGAGTGCGATACAGTGCTAATCAGTGAAGTGAATGACCCTCCAACAAGCGAATTCGTAAATGCTGCATTGCTTGGTCTTAACAGCAGTGAGATTCAGCCAGGAATATTTCCTCCCAGATAATCCAAATCAATTCACCGAACACGAGATGGAGGTGACGATGGAGAACATCACCAACCAAATTAACATACCGGGCACTGATGGCCAGGAACCGTTTCAAGTCAGACAACCTTCAACCTTTCAGCAACCAGAAAAAGACTCCACAGGTTTTAGAGAAAGGTCAGTGACAATAAATGATATAGAGCGTGAACCCAGTAGCAATAACGATAGTTACAGTGAAACAAATAAAAAATCTGACTCTCTGCTAATTAATGTTCCGGTCAAAAATAGGTTCGGACCTCTAAGTGAACTTGATAAACAAACAAGTAGATTCTCTCATATTAACGAACTCCCTAGAGAACAAAGTGAAACCCGCTGTAAAATACCACCAATCATAGTAGCAGACATTAATAATGCATTCATCACAGAAGGTAAATCTAAAGTTAACACAAATTTCATTGCAGATCAAAAAACAATAAAATTAAAATAAGTTTGAACTAACCTACGGATTTCCTCATTTTAATCAGGTATCTAATCTACACCCAGTTTTCATTCCTCCAAAGACCCGCTGTATAAAACTTTCCCTGTAGTGTTCAAGAATGTCGACTAATCCATAACTGATCAAGAAATATATCAAGACCTAAAAGAACTCTTTCCATTACTGATAAAAATCACCAGACTTCACAAAGAAAATAAACTTATTCCAATAGTTGCAGCTGTATTTACAAGGCAAGACCCAAGAGACAATATTTTAGCCATTAAACAAATTTGTAACCACGCTGTAAAAGCAACAAGGAAAAACTTCAAGGTCCTTTACAATGGCAGAGGGGCCTGGATTATGGCCATACAAAGAATAATTGTAACCACTCAATTAGCTACGCGTATTGCTCGGGTAATCACTACTCGGTAACTTGCCCGAATCGTGAACAAGTAACAAAATGTAACTGCCAAGGTAGCGACCAGGCTGATAATCCAGGCTCCACTTGCCCTTACCTAAAACAATACGTTGAAAATAGAAAAGGTCAACGAAAACAACCGCCAAACCAGAAACCCAAGCATTTCCCACACATAATCCACCCCAAACAAATTCCCATTTATCTCTTCTCCCCCAAACACCAATTCTCAATAACGTCACTCATATTAGTAGTACCACGTCCCAGCTCCGCCCAAATCCTATCAACAATTCAAATACAACCAACCTTCCCCAAGAACCACACCACAACTATCCATTATAAATGCAATAAGTAATGCAATCACTTCCCATATAATCAATGCCATAAACACACTAATACCCACCATAATCAACTCAATTCAAAATTCGTATTCCGCCTACATTAACGGAAATAATGGCAATACAACACCTTAAAGATTTTACTCTCGTCAATTGGAATGCTTACTACCTAACAAATAATCAAACAGAACTAACACACTTCTTAAATTCACATCTGGTCGATATAATGTGCATCACAGAAACCCACTTAAAAGGAAAAAAATATATACCAAACTATTCAATTTACAGAGCCGACCGAAACCTAAGCAAAGGAGGAGGAGTGCTAATAGCCATCAATAAAAATATTCAACATTACCCAATAATATTACCTTGTAATGGTTATATAGAAACAGTTGCCATTAACTTCGTAATGAAAAATACCATATGTACTATAATTGCAGCATACAATCCACCAAATCATAAAGTAGATCTCAATAACATTAACAAACTATTTCAATTAAATAATACTATACTTTTAAGGGTCAATGCCAAAAATACCAACTGGGTGTTAGGGATGTTTGAACACCAAAGCTAATGGAAAAATATTAGCCCATATAGTAAATCGCACAGATCTCAAAATAATTTCACCTCCGGGCTCCACATACTACCCACATGATCGTTTAAGAAATCCCGATATCCTCGATATAGGAATAACTAACACTAAAATAAATGTACATACTACTCCATTATTCGAACTTGACTCTGACCACATTCCGGTCTTGATAACTATACAACAAATATCCCCACCGCACGCCCGAGTACCAAACCCAAGTATGATAAATGTTGACTGGAAAAAATTTCACAAGATAACCAGCTCAACAACACCTAAATTCAAAATTCTTTCCAACCCACTAGAAATAGAGTAATCAATCAACCAACTAACCACCATAATACATACCACAATTAAGAAGACACAATTAAAATCAAAAAGTACCCACAATGATAAACAACATAAACTTCCCCCAGAAATAGTGAAACTGATACAAATTAAAAAAAACCCACAGACTATGATCGCAACTAAGAAGTCCAGGACTAAAACTAGAACTTAACATACTAATAAACATTGTACGTAAATCAATCTAAAACTTCAACAATCAGCAATTTTAAACATTACTTCAATCATTGAACACTAATAATAAATCCATATGGCAAATCACGAACAAAATATTAAGAAAAAGTAAAACATCCCCGCACTAGACACCCCAACAGGAAAAGTGTATAGGCCTGTCGAGAAAGCCGAAGAGTTAGCAAATTACTTTGGATCCACATTCACTCTAAGTAATACGAAACTGCACCCCAGTCATATCACAATCAGCAAAACAGCAAACGATCACACATACGGTCCACATCATAAAATACACTTCACATCACCTAGAAGTAAATAAAATCATCAAATCACTACCAGTCGATAAAGCCCCTGGACATGATAAAATTAACAATTTAATATTAAAAACCTTCCCCAAACAGCTATTGCATATACAAACAAAATATTCAACTCGTGCCTTAGATTAGGTTACTTTCCGCAAGTATGGAAACATGCAATCATTCCTCTGGTGCAAAAACCAAACAAGAATACGTCTCTAACCAATAGTTAGCGCCCACTCAGTTTGCTTCCCACGCTATCTAAACTACTGGAAGAAATAATATTGAACCGTTTTAAATCACACCTCCATAACACAAAGGCCATGCCTATAGAACAAATGGGATTCACCGAAAAAGTGTCCACGCATCACCAACGTCTCAGAATCACTGAAAACATCCATACGGCATTTCAAAAACACTATCACACAATAACAGTCTTTCTGGACATTTCTCAGGCCTTTGATAGTACACGGCACCAAGTTTTATACTACAAAATAAAAAAAAAATAGGCACTCCACATTACCTTACTCAAATCATTTTCTGCTTCCTCAACAATAGAACGTTTGCCGTCACAGTCGATAACCATCATTCCAATCCAAAAGCAGACAAGGTAGGCCTTTCCCAAGGTTCCCCGTTGTCTCCCGCTCTTTATAACTTGTACGTAACCGACCTATCAAAACATAGCAATATAAAACTGCCCAATTTGCAGATGACACCGCTATATATTCTTCAGGTCCCTCCATAAACAATAAAAATCATTCTGCAGTTATACCTACATCAAATCGACAGCTGGTCAGCCAAAAACAAAATTAAAATCAACACGTCAAAAACTGCAGCCAAAATAGTTTCCTTAAGACCTTACATCCCCCCACCTCCCTTACAATTGAACCAAGAACCCTTGCAATGGCACCCTCATAACAAACCCATAAAATACCTAGACCTCATCTTAGATACCCGACTCAGTTGGAAAAATAACATCGGCAATGAAGTTATACAAGCAAAACTTAAATGATACCAACTAAAACCAATAAAAAATAGATACACTAAATTACCGTACAATACCGCCTTATTGATTTACAAATTCAACCATTACTTTTAAATGCATGCACAGTATGAATCAGCGCAGCCAAATCGAACTCCAAATAGTCCAAAATCAGTTCCTCCACACCACTACAAATGCATAATGGTTCATCTGCAATTCACAACTTCATAAAGAATTCCAGTTAGAATCGATAACAAACCACATTATTTTTTTATCCATGCACTTTATCCACAACATTCCAAATACCCAATCGTACCCCTCTAAGACTCTGCCAAAACCCAATCTACAGAACCCGCATCAAAAACAAATTTCCGTTTCACACATTTCTCAATAAAGTTTCAGATCTCGACCTATAATGTAGTTATCATATAAAGATACCTCTACCAATCTTGTAGTGCTGCAATTTGTATTTTAAGATTAGTAGTAAGTTTATTGTAAATTAACTATAAGTAGATTTAAGCAACCTTAACAAATGTAGAGTGTTTTAACACTGATCTTTGTATAATTCAATTCAAAAGAAAATAAATTTGTTGCGTTGTGCACAGACTGACGGACGGACAGACATGTTTTGCCGTCAGTCGATATGAAAGTCGCACAAAACATGGATTCTGGCTACACAACGTGTTTGATGAATTTTTTTGTATATTTAACGACTGGATTTATTCACTTTTTCGTTACCAGGGCCCTGCACTAGGAGGTTTTGTGTCAAAAAATCACAGGTTTTCCGGCGCACGATTATAATACTTTCTCAATACGTTAGTAAGTGCGAGAAAGTAAAAATCATAGCACTGCCTTCTCCGAGGATTAAGGTTCGGTTTTTGCGATTTTAGAGTTAGTTCTGCACAGATATTACATAACGCATTTGTGCTATTTACATGGTTGCAATTCATTTCTTCTTCTAAATTAATACATACAAAGCACAAACCTTCATGAACCTTGAACAACAAGCAGTCGCATTCAAGCCTCTTTCCACGCTGTCAATCTCTCAATGCTGGGACGCAACTGACAAATAGAAACACAAAATGATTATTTCTGTTTGAGCATGACTTATCAGCAATGTTGCCAAGCCTTTTTCATTTCCTAAAGGTGAATTTTCTGAATTCAGTGTCATGGCGCGGATCCACGGGGAAGGAAAAAAGGGAAATTTCCCCCCTAAAATTTGTCAGTAACTATTAATTTTGTCTTGCACGAAACTCTCAAGCAAAAATTTTTTTCGGATAATCGTTTAATGAATAAAATAGTATCGCAGCCCGAGCTGCGCGTAGCCTTTGACATTTTACAAAATCTGTAATTTGACACATTTGACAAAAACATTTTGAATTTGCTCTCCCAAAATATCCAGAGCAGGACAACCACGGCGGCCGGGCGAGCAGCAGACGGGAACGTGACGCGGCCATTGAGAAGAACCGCCACTTTTGCTACTCGCCCGGGCACGTAAAGAAAAGAAGGCCAAGACTCGCTCCGCTGGCTTTGAATTGAATTGAATTGGATTGGATTTGCCTTATTTTACGTGGCGAGACTCGGGCCATCAGGCCCGCTCTTCCGTCTGACCAAGCAAATTTCGCTACGCTCCTTTCATCAACTAGCAGAGAAAGGAGGTATTTCTAGGGCGAGAAACAGGTGATTTGAATTTAGCTCAGAGGCGTCATTTAGGCTTGAAGATCTTTTACTCGCAATTAAATCTACTAACATGGGACAGCCTGCTTTACTTCCCCTCCGAAGGAAGGCGTACGAAGGATTTTGTCGCCCTAAAAATCCACGGCTTCTTACGTTACTTGTTTCATTTTGTACAGCCCTAACATTTGGAAAAGTTGGGCTAAAACATTTTTTTACCTATAGATTTTAATTTTGGATGCATTTTCGTTGGCTTCCAATGATACAAAATTGTATTTTCCAGATGTCCCACAATTTTGGGAAATCAAGATATTCTGGAATACAGCGTTTAATTAGCCTCTAATTTTGAATGTGCTTTGGTTGAGTTTGGTTCTGGAACGCTAGTTTTAAATGGCTTTCTACTAATGGACCGAAATTCATTTTCCGTCGTTCCCAAGGGAAGTTCTATTCCTGAAATGATTTCCTCGAGAAGAGCGAAGTTCTCTGATATGTATACTATAAGTTCGATTTTCATTAAACCCGTGAACTTTCGATAATTTCAGATGAGAATCTAACGTGTTTCTTTTGTTCAAGAGAGTTTTTATGAAATGGCAGAAGAACTATGGAAATACTATTTGCAAAATTGTAATATATTTATGTAGCAATCGAGTAACCTGCGTCTGTTCAGTGGTATGCCCGTCACTCACGGTTAGACTCCTTGAGGTCCACCAATCTCGACAATTGAGATGTAGTTTGATTTTTGTTGTTCTCCTCATGGAGAATTGATCATTTGTTTATTTATCCACAAGATTCTAAAAAAATTTCTTTCGATTTTTTTCTCTTTAAATAACTAAAACGCGTTTTGTACGAAATGTACGAAACCTACAAAATCGATCAATAGCTCATTCGATTCGTCTCGACAAATTGATTGACACAATCCTAGCTGGTTCTTTTTACGATATTCCGAAATAAATCTAGATATACCCGGTTTTTAATGGTTGCAATGCAGCTACAGCAACAATGCCTATATGTTCAGAATTACTATTTAATTACTATTTAAAAATTACTTTTTAATTTAATTTTATAATAAATTATCGAAAAATGTTTCGGGTGAGTGTTAAGCGTCTACAAGGCGATTTGAGAAGTTATTTAACAGATGAGGATCACTCGTGGCATTAGAAGAGCCTGCGCCGCCCCCTCCCCCCTCGACGCGGCGCGCAGCGCAGGTAGTAATGCCACGAGCGTGCGTAAACAGACGCTTTTTCACCGCTGTAGCTCGAGTTTTGCGGACGTTCGCCCGCCTTAGGGTGTCTTCGCTCCTCTCTGATTCGAGCTCCCTTGCCCTCAGATGAAGAAACCTGTTACCAAACACTGAGTCATAATTAACGTTTAGGTGTCGGTTCCGCCAATTTCGCGCCGTACCCGCTGCGCCCTGTCCGCAAGGTACCCGCTGCGAATCTCCCGCGCCGGTCTGTGAGAGCCTTAAGGCACCCACACACTGGCGCGGAAGATCGCAGCGAGTGCGGTGCGGAAAGTTCCCCGCTAGATGCGGCGACGAAATCCGCGGGACCGTTTTCGCCTGAGTGTCAATTATGCCTCATTGTTTGGTGACCGTTTTCCTCAGACGATAAAGGAAGGCTAAGGAGCTTGATCCAAGAAGGGAACGAAGACTCCCGATGGCGAGCGAGCTTCCACGAAACTCGAGTAGCAGCGGACAAATCGCGCCCGAATACGTTACAACATCCAACGGGGATTAACCGCTGCTAATCCGCTGTCGCAACGCTCGCCAGTCTGAACGTGCTCATCAGGCAACACGTGAAGCGAAATTTTCGCTGAAACCATTCCGCGTAGGCTGCGGAGCTCCCTCGCGTGTCTGCGGAAGCCTTTTTACAACCCTTACTTTTAATTTTAGCGCCAATTTCTCTGAATGCTTTGCACACGAGTTCTGGTGAGGTAGTTACATTGCCCGCGACCAATACATGCCTAGCCCAAACCGTTCCGAAGAGCCGGGCACAATCGTCATCGCTTACGAGACCAGTACGCCAAGGCAGCTATATCGCAGAATGCTAGTTGAGATAGTGCCATTATCGAAAGCGCATGATACCGATACCTGGCCTGTTATCCTATACCCTCAACGTCAACGTACGAAAATGTAAGGAATGCTGGAGGCGTCACCGGATGTCTCGACATCATTTATTGCTCAAGCATTTCTATTAAATATCTTAAATGCCTAATACCCTTGTAATCCTAATTTGTAACACTGACAATAGTTATTGTAAAAAGAAATCCCACGAAACCTTTTTGGTAAGCGTATTCCTTGACTAATCAATTATTAAGCATGAGGTACTTGTTTATTTAGATAGATAGAGAGATAGAGATAGAGATAGAGATAGAGATAGAGATAGAGATAGAGATAGAGATAGAG
>BOPP01000437.1:164813-178052 GCA_017312745.1 Gryllus bimaculatus
GTTAACAATCCTTCTGTCTCCTCCCTTGTGAATCGGCACTACGACTGCCTCTTTCCAATTTTGAGGAGTCATGCTATTATTTACAGTAACCTCCATTAAGCGCGCAATTTATTCATTTACTTACCGTCAAAAACAGTTAAAACTGTGTGAGATGTAAAGTTACCCCCACAATAGCTGGCGGGTGAAATTCTATCTTCCCAAGCGTCCAGGCAAACGTGGACACCCTTCGATCCGGGGGAGGGGCGCGTTGGCCAATTGCTGCACTCAGAACTTGGTGATTGGCGCAAAGTACCATGAGGCGGGCAAGACGCTGTACCCGGGGGCGGGGGCCTTGATTGTTCACGTATGAGGCAGAAATGTCGTCATCGTTCCCTGCCGAAGGAGAGATTTTGCTTGCGCGTATGCCATGACTAAATATATTCCTGAGCGGGGGGTTTCCTTCCAGAATTACTGTCAAAAGATCAGAAAATATTTAGAATTTTAGCAGCAATTATACTATCTTTATCAATTTGTATCTCTGTGAAACTGTTATTTTCAAATATTCGTCTCAGGCAAATTTGATGATCCTTTATTGAGTTCTAGCGCATATTTTGAATTTGTTTATACAATTTTAAAATGTTGCAAATTTGTAAATTCGCGGTTTTCGGCTCTGGGACATCGGGAGATTCTCCCCTCTTTAGATCTGCAAAACTTGGAAATTGTTTATCAATTATTTTATTTTCTCCTCTGAATTTCCCCTTTAAACGCAATACAAAATTCCGCTATCCGATCGATGCTATCAACTTCCGTTCTCAAGATATTTAATTGTTTATTAGAACTTAGCATCTCATATTCACCCCCATTTTTTGCACTCATTCTTTTAGCTCTCTGCACACAAGTATACTAAAAAGAGAGATTTGCAATGTCTCGCTTCGATTGTTCGCTTCGTACGCTCAATGCCGAGGGCAGAGGAGATATCGCGACCTCAGTAACGCCTCGAGGCGATAAACGTTGCCTCGGAGCGAAGCGATAATCTTTACCATTTTTTCGAAAACAAACAAACATGTCATAACGTTTATTGGTAGTTTCGTGGGATCATTGCAGTAAGACTTTTTGTCTTACGACCACTATGTTTTTTAAATATTCAACCTTTCCTTTTTATTCTAAACATCCATTAAAACTCCCGTATCAATATTTTAATTCCCTTAAGTGTTATTAGAATATAAACATACAATATTATATGGTAAATTTAATAACGCCGAGAGAAGCAATCTTATCGCGAATATGAACAGAAGCTATATTATTTGTGTTATCGTCTCTATACAAAAGTACTACTTGCATTGCTATATATTTATCGTCTAGCAAGGATACCGTGTATAAAGATTTATTGCAAAGTTCTTTATGTCGAAATGCTGGCTGAAGAAGCAATAGTGCCAATGATATTTTCTCTGAAGGGCAAGTTGAGCTATGGAAGGGTTCAGTATTCTCGAACTCATCGATGACCCTGGTTCACGTGTCTTCAACAGGAAAAATAAAAGAAGGTTCATTTACTGATAGATGTGGGGGAAAATTGTTGGCAAAACTAATTGCTTGCCGCAAAAAGTATTGCTATTGAGTGAATGACGACCAAATCATGAATTGTTTTTCACTCTAGCATGCCTTTCCGATACGCACGAGATATAAAAGATGCGATTAATTCATGTCCCCACCGACGTTTGCGATTTTAAAAATATTAGACTGATAAAATTAAAGAAACTACGTGTGAGTGATTACGTTGGATGATTGAAAATAATGTGGTCATTTTGTTTAATTAAAAAGAAAATCGTTTAATTAATCAATTAATGAAAAGGTAAATGTACCCTCTTTACACCTGCAAATGCTAAGTAGGCATTTAATTAATTAATATGTTAATAAATTTCTTATTGATGCGGCTTCAATTTCCAAATCAAATATTGAATCGAAATAAAATAATTAATTTTTATTTAAAGATATTTCAAGTTTGTTACTGGTTTTATAAGGTAGTATTCAGTGATTATTTTGAGCGAATCATTTCCTTTCCTTTGATTTCCATCGTATTATATTTTTTTACTTTCTCACGTATACGTATGTAAGTTATACGTATGTAAGTAGGAAAGGAGTTGTAATCATGCGCCGAGAAAAGGCGAATTTTCGAGAAAAGCTCTTATTGTCGGGTCCTATTAACGAAAAAATAGATAAATCCTCTTCCTATATATATAGTAAATTCGGTATTGCATCCAGAATCCATGTTTTGTGGGCCCTTGTGACCGGAAAATCGATTGACGGCATGGCATCTGTCTGCCTGTCCTACCGTGGCAAACGCTAGCGTATAAACCGTACAGACAATTTTCTCTAAAATAGATATTTCTCCTTCCATCTGAACGAACTTTTACACGAAGACTCAACATGTCTTCGGCAGAAAAAGCACTTGTCCCTGCATACGCCCTCCTCTCGGCAGTTCCTAAATCCATGACAATACCTAAATCTCTTTCCACGAAATTATCTACTCAAATTATCAAAATCATGTTTAAGATCCTGTTTGTCTTCATAATACCATATAATTCCTGCTATACACATAGACTAAAATTAATGGTTGTCAAATAGATATTTACGTCATGAGTATTGTGAGATATCTTATTTCTAGGGGATGGATTTTAATGAAATGTCTTTTTTTTCTTTTCAATTTAGAACGATGCCGTTTATTATAGATATTAATTTTATGTTATGACAAAAATATTATCAATTTTCATATTTTTCTTTTTTTTGCATTTTGACTAAAGACTCATTTTTTAACTTTTTTCGTTATTTATAATGCAGTTTTAGCTGATTTAATTTATTTTAATATCCTTTAAAAAGGTACTTGCCTCAAATTATTTAATGATTGTTAGGATAAAAAGGACAGGTTGAATCTTTAAAAAATGTCATGTTTGTTGTTGTTTGTTTTCGAAAAAAATGGTAAAGACAATCACTTAGCTCCGAGGCATCGTTTATCGCCTAGAGGCGCTACTGAGGCCCCGATTCACCTCTTCCCTCGGCATTGAGCGTACGAAGCGAACAACCGAAGCGAGACATTGCAAATCTCTCCTTTTAGTATACTTGTATGCAGAGAGCTAATGGAATGAGTGCAAAAAATGGGGGTGAATATGAGATGCTAAATTCTAATAAACAATTAAATATCTTGAGAACGGAAGTTGATAGCATCGATCGGATAACGGAATTTTGTATTGCTTTTAAAGTGAGATAATAGGATAGGAAGAGATAATAAAAAATGCAATATTTTCAAATTAATTAAAAATTTCGAACTTTTGCAGATCTAAAGGGGGAGAGTCTCGCGATGTCCCAGCGCCGAAAGCCGCGAATAAACAAATTTTCAACAATTTGCATTTGTATAAGTGTATTCGAAATATGAGCTAGAACGTCCGGAAAGGATCCGCAAATTGTGCCCGAGATTAACGTTTTAACACAGCAGTTCGACAGAGTTACTAATTGATTGCTGAAAGTTAGTATAATTGTTGCTGAAATATGTAATGGTCTACTGACAGTAATTTGGGACGGAAAACCCCCGCTCAGAAATATTATTTGTCTTGGCGTACGCGCAGGCAAAATCTCTCCTTCGGCAGGGAACGATGACGATATTTCCGCCTCATACGTGAACAATCAAGGCCCCCGCCCCCGGGAACAGCGTCTTTCCCGCCTCATGGTACTTCGCGCCAATCACTAAGTTCTGAGTGCAGCAATTGGCCAACGCGCCCCTCCCTCGGTTCGAAGGGTGTCCACGTTTGCCTGGACGCTTGGGTAAATAGAATTTCACCCGCCAGCTCTTGTGGGGGTAACTTTACATATTATTCAAAACGTAATTCTCAATCCGTTCCCAAAAAAACTTTGACTTATATTTAAACTCAGGATGGGAGGATGATTTTTGGACGCATAGAAATTTAGCGCATCAAACATTTCTAAATTATAATGCTATAATATATAAGAATTATGATTCCAACAAGACAATGAGTGATGTATCAAATGTAGTCCTTTTATTACAATTTTTATACAGTAATGTTCAAAACCGTGACTTGAATTTTGTGCAGATTACACAAAGCGGACTCGGAACCTTTTCGAAGTTCATGGCTGACGTCCACTAATAGAACCCAATTCATGACATTCAATACAGAAACACACTCGTTGGAAACGTAGGTTCGTCCCGCCCTCCCGTATCGAGTTTAGTAAAATCGATCAGGAAGCAAACAGTTCCGGCGGCGCCGAGGGCGGTGCCTGGCACGAGTTGCGGCGGCGCCGGGACGGGGCAGCAGGAGGCGGCGGAGGCGGAGGCAACAGTAGCAACAACGACGACGCGTTCGTTCGCTGCTTCGTTCCCCCCGCCCCTTCCTTTGGCGTTGGACCAGCGTTAATCTCCGTATGCCCGCACCAGAGGTCCAGAATTTTTAATACGTCAATACCGAAGAAAAATAGTTTTTTGCAATCTGCTCGTTCCAATGTCTTAGAGAAAGAAACTAGATCATTCGAACGTTTATATTGTTACACAAATATATTTTATTTACATCCGTCACTTTTTTACCACACAACTTTGCCAATGTGACATTGTTACACTACTCATTTTCTGTAGGCCCGGGAATATTGAATTTGAAATTGAATTGAATTGAACAAAATGAAAGGAAAAATATTTTGAAATAAAAGGCCTGTGAAACACTAATATATTGAGAGAAATTGGGTACACTTGTAGTTTTGTAAACTCAACAGAGGCAAACATACTGCATAATTGAACAACTTCCTCAAATGTAAAGTCTTAAGTACAGAATGTCATAATCATGAAAATATTTATAAAGACGATTACATACTGTATCACCGCCCTCTACGTCTCTGCAGAGAATCTCGTATATTTTCCAGTCTTCTTCCGAATTTCCAAGCCGAGATTCTTCAGAATCCATGATTTCTCAACAGAAATGCACTTCCGTCTTCTTTCTATCCACTTGAAGTTCACTCAGGGATTGCACGCACGCGATTTCACATTGAGACATTTTCTGAAAGACGTACACTAATTTGTGTGCAATTGTTACACTTTCGTGTAAAGCAAAAATCACAAAACAAAGGGGGAAAATCAGTCTAATATAAAGCACAGAATACTATTCAAACAAAAAATAATGTATACAAGGTGTTCATTATTACTATCTGCGCAGGCAGGTACGAGTACTAGTGCATGGAACGACTATGGCGTAGGAGAGGACCACAAACCTGCAGCCAAGAATAGCTATGTCTCACGTCACATCTCACGCGTTATCACACTTCACCATCGTTTGACATGTTCGCTCGCTCGCCAACCCCGAGTGCTCGTGCGCGGCGCGTGTGGTGCGCGGAATCGTGGTCGCTTGCTGGTCGCCGGGGGTGGGGTGCAGGGGCGAGCGAGCCGCGCGAAGGCGCCGCTGTATCCTGCGGACGCGCTCTTCGCCCCAGCCCCAGCCCCAGCCGCGGCCGCAGGCGGCCAAGAAGCTTTTCCGCGCCAGATCGATCATGCGACGAATGCACGAATAAATGCTCCAGCCGCGCTCTGGAGAGGGCGCGCCAATGGAGTCTCGAGCCTCCGACGCGGCGCATCACACATCTTTCCCATTCGTGGCTTTGGGCTCATTCATTGTTTGTGTTTCTGGGCACGGCAACTGCTGTGGTCATTAGTTCCATAAGTGTTGCACATTATATATTCCGTGAGCAGGTGGGGGCTCTCCCTCTTTCACCTTCAGGTATCTGCCCCAGCCGGTACAAGCTCCATTTTCCCGACAAGCAATCCGACATGTGTTGTAGTGTAGTCCGAGTAAGAGTAGGTGTATGTATGGAAAAGGGAAGAGGGGTAACAAAGGGTGAGGAGGGAGCGTTTGGGAGCGGTTCGTGGCCACTTTATTCAAGTATTGATGGAAAAACCGCGGAAAACTACAATCACAGCAAAAGACCGCGAGAATTCTTCTTTTAACAGTGGCTGAATTCCGCCTAGTTATATGGCAAGCGTCGAAAATGCACCATCGAATGGATGTGAACCCCAAGACTACCGGTCGGAGTTGCTGTTTAGAAAAAGCTAATGCCGCGTCTGAGACAAAACAGCCAGTCACTCAGAACAATTCCCAAGTTGCGTATATACGATAAGCCACAACAAGAGCTCTCAGAAGACAGGTATTCTCATCGTAACATATAACGTACGTAGCATGGCGTTAATAAAACAGTGTTTTGAAATAGTCTACATAACAAGAGCGTGAAATAGGTGATTCACGCACAAGTCGAGTTTGTCGTCCGCGCGTAGCGACGACAAAGAGACGAGTCTGGGAATCACCTTGCGCCCGTGTAGCAATTCCATTTTTTAATACGACGTGAGTGAAACGCAATGCGTCAAGTGTGGCGTCGTTAACACGAGGGCCAGAACCGTTAGGTCGGTGAAAGTACGCTGCGGGGGAGGAAGGAGTCGAGCCTGAACTTCCGGGAGTTTGCGCTCTGGCGGTTGACTCAGGTAGAGCCGCAGAGCTAAAAATACCGTAGGCTGTAAACTCCGAGGATGCTAGCCAGCGAGCCTCGCTTACGGAAGCAGGCGAGCCAACCTGAGAATCCTGTGTGTGGGCGTAAACCAAGCTGCTGGCCAGCGAGCCTATCTATGGAACAGTGGGGGGGGGTGTCAGCCTCAACTATTTAACGCGGCGCCATCTGCGCCCGCGCTCTCATTCAGTTTGCATTGGGAAGCTTGTACGTGTATGTACAAGGAGTGTAGGAGTGTGGGCGAGATGTCCGGAGAGTAAGGGCCAGACGATCTCGCGTGCTGTAGGCACACGGTCGCCACGACCGGGTTAAATTTTGGCGTCAGGCCATGTGACGGTAATTGTCACGGGACGGATGTCCGACAGCTCGCATCACGCGTGGCTTGTATTTTTCTGCGGTAAAGCAGTGTACTGAAAGGAAAAGGTTGCCGGAGTGTTTTAAAATTAGCAATTTATTGTAACGTACATAATCTTTCAATATATTATTTTTATTTTGTTATTGAAATTTATTTCTTATTTCACTACGTCACACAAGTAAAGGGATATAAATCGAATATAAAATAACTGGAAATACCTTACTTGTACGAAAGTTAATCGATTACAGTGTCATAACACTATTGTTTGTAAATTATAAACAAAGACGTCGTCAAGACGAAAGACAATTGCGAATCGTTACAGATGTTTCGCACACTCTTCACGACGTTTCGCACAATGTGAAAAAAATAGATGTTTCGCACACGGACAACAAGCACGAGAAATCGCGTTTCGCGCACATTTTGAAAAAAGTTGTTACTTCCTCGCATTATCACGTAAGAGAAGACAGTATTGTAATCGGCGATTTTTCTGCAGAAAAAATTTTATTGCCAGGCTCTGGTAATGAAAAAAGTGATAAAGATTGTTCATTTAAGTAGTAAATTACTCCATCTTAAACTTTCTGTACATAGAATCCATATTTTGTGAACCCTGAATACCGAAAAATTGATTAACGGCTAATCGTTCGTGTCCGTCTACTAGTCAAAGCTAGCGCCTAAACCGTTCAGCCGACTTTCACCAAATTGATATTCCCCAACCGATCCGAATGAACTCGACGCTTTACGAGTTTCAAACCAACAATTTGAATTTTAAGGATACGTTACTTTCAATAACAATTTCAACATTTTCTCAAAAATAGCTCCAATCTTTACTTTCCCGCTCGCGAAGTAATTACGTAAAATAGGAAAGTACTGTAATCTTGCGCCGGAAAAAAGCGAATTTTCTATAGAAAAATGTTTGTTTTTTTTTAAAAAAAAAGTTGTGCATGACCTTTTTTAAATAGCTGATTTTAGGACAGATTATGCTTAAGGCAAAAATCTGTGACTTCGATTTTGTAATTTTGAAATGGTAACTTAGCAATTTTCGAAAACACAGAATTCACCGAAAATGGGACTAGCGACATTTTTTCCGTCCATTGATGCATACGAGAGTAGTATAGAAAAGAGACGTACTAAACTAGATTTTTCAGACCCACAATTATATTTTTAAATTTTTCCATTTTTTCATTAAAATAGTTTTAAAATGCTCAAATTGATTCATTGTTTATCATTTTTATCCAAAATACCCTCATTTTACGCGTTGGAGTCTATTTTAGAACCCTAGACCACATATTTCAAAACACTTCATGTTTACAATATATCACAAAATATCATTTTCAACAAATTCACCGTTAGACCAGGTTTTTACCATTTCAATCATGTAAAAAACGTAATTCAATAATATCCTCTGTCATAAATCCTTCATACACTAATCTCAAATTCTTAGTTTTTAAAAGTTTTTATAGTTTTCTTTTAAATAACTAGCATATCGATTAGGTAAAATTACACTAAACATTTGACCTTGTTTATCAGTTTTTAGATCTAATGCTATTTCATTATTTCCACATTTTGTATTTACGTTTCTTATATCAGCAATTCACAATTTTCCATTTTATGTGTGTATGCACGTGGTGCGACAGCCCGTGCCCGCGACGGGCTCAGGCCTACCGGCGACGTCCCTGCCTCGAGGGCATGGGTTAAGGGGGTACGTGTGGTTAGCACGTAGACATCATCACGCCGTATTCCGATCTCAGCTCTCTGAGAAGTGAATTTCCTCATTGCCACACACTAACATACACTGGGGCATTGGAAGGAAAACGCACTTATAATCTATATAATCTATAATCTTGCCACGCCGGGAATCGAACCCGGGGCCAGGTAGTGGAAAGCAAGCACGCGGACCAACAGCTAGCCACCAGGCGATTTTCCGTTAGTTCAGTTATATTTTTATGCATTTCAACATGGTATGTAGCTTGGTTCAGTTTCGTTACAAACATCCATTTAGAAGGAAATTATAAATAATTATCCCATTAGAAATGGACTATCGAAACTGAAACAAGCTACATATCAAATTAAAATTCATAAAAAAATAACTGAACTAATGGTAAATCGTAAATATATCATTGCTGATATAAGAAACGTGAAACGCTAAATGAAAATCGGGTCTAGGAATTATTAATGAAATAAAATCTTATCTAAGAATTATTATTGAATGAAAATCTGCTTTAGGAGTTATTGAAATAAAATCTGGTCTAGGAATTATTATCAAATTAAAATGTTATAAATGTAGTTTAACCTATTATCGTTCGCACCATGTATTGTTCATATGGTAGTAGCTACTAGTAAATCAGCAATACAAAATTAGCAAACTGAGGAAACAATTTTAAAAATGGCGATGATAGCAATGCAAATCTTAAATTTCAAGAATATTATCAATTACCAATAGATGGAGAGTTAAATAGTGATACATTAGATTTATGAGTTCATCCGCAATGTGGTGAGCATGATACTCATGTTAAGACTTTTTCACAAAAATGGAATAAGAATACACTAAAATGGTATGATAGTAAGGTAAATCAGGTAATATTTAATTTAACTGAATCAGCATTTGAAATACAATCATCTCGTGCAAATTTAAATTTTGATGGAGAGACTTCACATCCTGATATAATTATATTGAATAAATTTGGTGAACATCAATGTCAACGTGATCTACATATTTGTTCTAATAAATGTGATGAAAAAGACGGTATTTTAGCATATGCAAAATTTCTTAATGCAAATAATTCTGCATTAGAAATCCATTGAATTAGATGAAGATTGGCATTATAATGGAGATGCAAATACACTACAAAGTCAAAATAATTTCTTTTCTTGTTTTACTTCATGAAATTGGACATGCATTAGATATAGAACATGCATAACAATCCAATATACAAGAACAATAATAGAAATGTGATAATGTATGCTTATTATTACAAATTATTAGATTTACATACAGACAATATTTTAGCTATTCAGTTTATACGAACATAAACCTCCTGTATTACCACCACTACCAAATCAAAAAATTATCCAATTTGTATGATACCGTGAATATTCAATATTTTTCATTATACATGATATATTGTATATATTATATGGATGGATTTGGATTATAAATTTAAAAACCATTCAAATTAATCATCCACGCCTTATTCGAGATTGTTTAATGTTTTAACCACAAGATTTTGAAAGAATTAAAGATGTTTATCAACAAACACCTGGAGAAATTTTATTTTTATTGAGAATATGAATTGTATGATAGATTATCCTAGTCTTAATTTAGTAAGTGCATATCCAAAACATATTCAAGAAATGGGTTTACCACAACAATCAAAAATACATATTGAATTGTAATTCACGAAAAACATATTTATTTAATACAGATATCTATTATGCTGAAATTGATGAATTTATTCATAAAAAATAATTATTGTATATCAAGAGATTTTTCAGGTATACCATCATCAATGTAGATATACGATTGGTTAGATATACAAATGGATGAATTTATTTCCTTAACGATAATATGTTACGAATATAGTAAATTTTTGGATATTCTAGGAAAAAGCTGAAAAATTTAATTTATCTTTTTTTGATAACAAATCTAGTAAAAGCAATTCTACAATAGAACATAAATAATTTTGTCCTATATAAATGATCAATATTTTAGAGAAAGAAGATTGTGGAGGTTGGTAAATCAGTGGTCAATAGTTATTTATTAACATCAACAAACAGATATTCATAGAAGAATATTAAATAAATTAAAAATGTGTTTTGTATGTGAAATAGGAAAAGAATACTATGAATTTTATAAAAAGCGTAGTAAAATAGATAGGTATAATTATGAATGTAAAGAATGCAAGAACAAAAGTACAATGCTCTTGTGGATGCTTAGTAAATAAACATTATTTGAAAAATCATATGTAACGAAATATACTTTTATTACAATAGTTTATATCCATTTGGTTATAATTTAATTCAATACAAAATCATCAATTTGATAAACATTAATACCTTTTAAAATGCTTCATATATTTTGATATTCCATAGTGTAATACCTATATATATTGCATTGTTATATTGGATATTGCATGTTAAAATATTCATATTTTGAAATAACATATAGATCAGTTCTATCAACATGTTGAGATGCAGGAAATAATATACCTTTAAAAGCATATGCAAAACATCTATAATCTTATTTTTCATATTTCAATGTATTGGTTTTATTATTTGTTATGTTTATAAATTTTTTTAGTTTTCCCCAATCTGATATTACAATATAACTACCAACAAAGGATCATATATCAGAATGTAAATCAACATACGATAATTTATCAAATCGATATTTTTTTTGCATTATAATTATCAAATTTAAACATAATCTCTTAAATCATGATTTGAATCTTTACAGATACTAATTGTTGGTCATGTATGTTGCTGAGATTGAAAATGATGTTTTATTTCTCCAGATAATTGTAATTCTACATATTGTACGTATGCTACTAATGCAACATGAAAATGAACATATTACCTTTCAAGAATTTATAATTCAACATCTGATGCTATTTTTAAATAATTTTCTAAATCATGGTGATTATTGTTTAAACAAAATCTAAAATCAACAGTTCCATTATTCCATGCTCCTTTAACTTTATAAACAATATTTCCATTTCCAGAAATCTTATATGAAAATTTATCATTAAAATTATTTTTTTAAATTGTTGCTCATTTACAATTTTATTAAGATCTCCTTTCTTGATTGTTGAACATCCTGTAATATTTGTAGTCTTACACTATGCATACAGCTGCATTCGATTCATCTCCATTTAGTAGGATACTTTTTTATTAAGCAATTTGGTTATCTGTCAAAGTCGAGTGTAAATATGTACGGTTTTTAGTGATAAGGATGTTTCAAAAACAAGATATATTTTCAAATCAAGATATCAATAATCAAGATGATATCTAAGATGAAGATGTAAATATTCAAAATAATGTTGAATAAAGAATCGTCCAATGGTAGTAATATTCGAAAAGCCGGGGATATTAATATAAATAAGTTTACCAAATTCGGTGGACTCAATTTTCTAGTTTACATTTTACTCGAATAGACAATTCTTCTAAATTCTATACAAAGTGAAACAATCTCCTTACATTTATCACGTAACAAAGGCGAAATCAAAGCAGTATTAGCGATAATAAAATCTCTAGAAATTCTCCACACACATCATTATCACTTACAGGATATGAAAATACACCCCTTTCAGTGTCAATTTCAGCATTGTTATTCTAATTTTCAAATTGTTTACTTTTTGCTTCACAACATTGCGTTGAATTGGAATAACCAGTCCTTCTATCAACAATGAGTTTCAAATTGTCATATTGACAATAATAGTGTTTGCTGGATACATAGCTTAAATCTACTTAGTAGAATTATTTCTTTAAAATGGTTTTAATCGACTAAATTATAGTGTTAAGGCTCAATTTCCCAACACTAGTACAATTTGTGGCCACCACGTGGCAGCACCAAAATAAGTAAAATTTACTTTACCGATAACGTCTGAACCAATGGTCCGATTTTCGATCTGTAAACGGCATTTGACGCCTTTTTAAAATATAATTTACGCTACGGAGCCCTTTTTCCAAATATCTAGCGAAAACTCAAATTTGAAATTAGTTCTCAAACTTTCGAGAAAAAAAATAAAAATGTGGGCTTATAATGCGATGGCGACATGCTTCCTGAATCCAACGCCGTGACAATCATGCAAATCGAATAGGAGCGTCATAAAGTGAAATTTAGGAAAACACCTCGCCCCCTCTTCCCCTTCTGCGCCGTTGCGTCACCCACCCGATTGTTGTGGGCCCGCTGTCGGCGCGGGGGCACGACCTGGCCAGGCGGCATGCTGTATTTTAATGCATAGGCTTCTGAGGCAGGGAACTGAAGCCGGCGTGCTACTGGACGGGAGGTGCGGCATACTCGCTTGTATGCTCACGTAGCCTACATCACACCGAATATGATATCTAATTATCAGTCCAGCGGTGGTGGTAACCAGGGAACATTCCTTCTAGTAACGGGTCAGTATTATTTATTGTAAATATTGTACATAGTATTCAGTTGTTGGAGCATTTTTTCAAATAACTACTTAATAATTTACAAACCGTTCACGTCTGTGATTTATTGCCCCGGTAAAGACGCCACAGGAGCAACAACCTGCTCAATAGTTTTCACAATGGACAGCCTGAATCAGACCCTCACAGAAAATTCAAGATTTTCTCCGTGAAATATAAAGAAGTTTCACAAAATCTTGGAAACTCAGACATCG
>BOPP01000437.1:178208-195007 GCA_017312745.1 Gryllus bimaculatus
AACGTGAACGACAAAATAAATACAACAAAAGAAGAGATCACGAAAAGATGGGAAGAATACACGAAAATGTTATATGAGAAGAAGTACAAATAGAGTAGTGGATAAATATAGATGATTATGAAAAAGAACCAGAGTAGAAGAAACGCATTGGGCGACAAAACCACTGAAAAATGGGAAGTTCCCGGTAGTAGATAAAATTCAAATTGAACTATTCAAAGATAAAAGAGAAGAAACTTGGCGAAACTAACTCAATTATGCAATGCAATCTGGAAAAGAAAATAGTGAACAATAAATTTGCAACGCACTATAATGATTCCATTGCCAAAGAAAGTAGACAGCCGAGATTGTGCAAATAACAACACAATTGCATGAATACCGTGTGATTCAGTCAATCGGCAAAAGTCATCCATCGGAAAAAGAAGAAAAATAATATTTTTAAAATGTTGATGTAAGCATATACTTTCTTAAGATTTTCAAAAACAATTCACATTGAAAGAAACCTCATTTTCTATCTCCTCTGGAAAGTTGTGTAGATTACATTACGTTGCGTAAGCGTTAGCTTAAAGCAAATACTAAGATCATACTCACTCAAAAAGATTTCCTTGTTTTTTAAACTCGTTTGAATGTTCCATATTATTTATATCGTTGTGGGCGATACATCACGAAAGAGTCACGTGCAACTGGTTTTGCATACTGCAATTTCTACGGATTACTTTTTCTAGAAAATCCACTTTTTATAAAACAAAGAAAATGGAAGAGAAAACACGCTCCAAATGCAAGCAAAAATCAAGCAGTTGTCCAATTGCATCATTACTCTTTATTCATGTACGTAGTCTGTACGAAATGCACCAGAAATTATTTATTCCCTTCAAAATTATACAAATATAACATATTTATTTTATATCAAAATAACTTACCAAGTAAGCTGGGATAAGTCATGATTCATAAAATCTTATTTCGATGCTTGTTACGGCGTTGGAGTCAGAATGCACATTGCCAGTCCGCTATTTTACCACCTTTTTTTAAATTTGAAGTCGTAGGCTTCCGCGGTCAGAGTCATATGCATGATCTTGGTTGTCCGGGTGACGTCGCGCCGAAGGCAGTGTTGCCGACGTTTCGACCATCTTGTCGTGGTCTTCCTCAGGGCTTGTATGCCCATACACACAGGGCTGGTATGCTCATGGCATACTCCGCTCATTCTTTTCGGTATTTGACAGCGGAAGATCTTACAGCAAGGTGGAATGATAACAGAAGACCTTAGAAGTAAAATATATCTAACATAAGATGTGAGGAGATGGAATAATGGTGATATTTACAGAATTAGTTCCTTTAAAAAAACTGTACCAAATTGGTATCGATATTTTGAGTAATACCTCAACAATGTTGAGATCGTATTCGAAGGAAGACGGAATATGTGAAAAAGATAGTTATATACTACTATTACAGGCCGAGGTAAATGGTCTGTAATAGTAGTATAGCATCTCTAGTATCTGCGGAAAGATAGATTGAGATGCAAAGTGACGAAAGCATAAACCGACTGTCTGGCTTGCGTATCCCGCAAGTCCCGCCTCCTCCGCCGGGGCTGGCCGCACGTCACCGGGCCTGGCCGTGCCGCCGCGCCGACAGAGGGCCCAAAACAAACGGGTGGGTGACGCAACGGAACTAGATTTTTGGAGAAAGGGCTTCATAGCGTAAATTCTATTTTAAAAAGGCGTCAAATGCCGTTTACAGATCAAAAATTGGACCTTTGGTTCAGACATTATCGGTAAAGTAAATTCCCCTGTGATAGTGCTGCGATCTATTGAATTTTCCTACAAGTATTTTTCGGTGCATTTAACCTTAAAATATACATTATTTTAATTGATATGGTTGTTTCAAAAATCGTTTATTTTTTATCTCAGCTTCGAGAGATGGCACTACTGTGCACCAATGAATATGAAGAGATGATGCCAATGCGTGTCAAAAAATTGTGTGTAGAAAATCATATCAGAATAGTATTATTGGCAATTAAATTGTAAATTTTTATTTATTTGAAATAACTGCTTGGATATTTTGGATTTTAAGTAGGAAAAAATACCTAGAAGGATTTGACGTAATTGATTCGAGGTTTCCTCTATGAGAAGTTTTTCGACGTCCTTATTCATTCGTTCAGAATACCGCAATCGTTTTTAAATCATCGTTGATGTTGCATAGGGTTTCTAATGTTTTTTAATATATTTGCAATAACTCTCGAAGCTGAGCCTTGACTATTATAACGGTGATGTTAGTTTGTTTTCCTACCTGACGCAACTTGTACAGTTTAATTTTAGTTCAAACAAAACCATGAAACGAATCGGATGGTGCAGTGTTTTTCTATACCTTTAGCAATCCAATAACAATCGAGGATACAAGTTTGCCACGGGGTGAAAAAAAAATTAAAATTGAAACATTAATTCAATTCGACCAGAATAATCAAAGAAAATATCTACACTAAAGAAGGCGACATGAACTTAACCTCAACTCCATAAACGTGCACAGGATATCAGGTAACAATCACGTACAATATTTCGAGAGCTGATTTTTTTTTTATTTCGAGCAATTTTTAATAGAGGAAGTATATGTTACATTACCAACAAGTGGTGATCGTGGGTGGATCGAGTAGCTCGATCTCCGCTTGAAGGTAATAAAATCAATTTAATTTGCCAACAGACAGGCCAATGGATACGACATAATTTTCTGAATTTATGAAATTTCAACAGCAAATGCTCGAGAAAATATTAGGAAAAAACACTGATCAACCAGTGAGAACCAATCAAGAAATATCGGTAAATACTGATCTTTTGCCAAATTTTGAATATTTCAATCCAACAACAGAATCGTTTTGAAATCATAGATCTCGTTTCGAAAATTATTTAGAAATGAAGAATGTCATAAATAACAAAGATTCCTGTGCAAAGTTACTTTTAAATTCAATCGGTGCAAAATATTTCAACATGATACGAATCAGCATTGTCAGCATCAAAAATGCCAAAAGAAAAAACATACGATGAATTAATCAAACTTTTATAAAAACATTTAGTACCAGAAAATAACGTTCTTGTGGCTCAACATCAATTTTTATCAATATATCAATCTGATAATCAATCTATTGCAGAATTTGTCGCAAACTTGAGAACGGACATCGGAGATTGTCATTTTATTTTAGAATGTTCATGCGAAACTTCCGTTGCAGACATTTTTCTTCGAGCGCAGTTTATTCGAGGAATAAAGGACAACTCCATCAGGGAGCAATTGCTACAGTCGGAAACTAAAAGTTTTGAATATATTGTGACTAAAGCAATAACCCTTGAAGCTTCAAAAATCAACTCTAACGAACTCGCTTAAAGGACCTCTGCATCGACTGCAACAACTAATATCAACAAAGTCAAAATTTCGAAGAAAAATAACCACACAAAACATGAACATGACCAACATCGCGGAATCGATCAAGTTCGAGGAAACGGGAATCAAGAATTGACTACGTTAAATTGGGCATCAATGGACTATGTGTGAGGTGCTGAAGAAATAATCACCTTGTAAACGACGGACAAACTAATAAATCAGCTTTCAAATGTTCTGAGTGCAAGAAAACCGGTCATATTTCTAAGATATGTATCCGATCCTTATTAGATCGAAAATCAAAGCAAACACATTCTTTGCAGGAAGAACCGGCTAATTCAATTCAACTGGATAAAAGTATGGATCATTTCAAACCAACCAAAATCGACCCGTAAACAATAATTTGAAAAGCTATTACGCCCAGGTTAAAGTTGAAGAAAAATTAATCGAATTCGAAGTTGATTCAGATGCCGGTTACACGATGTTGCCTCGGAACAAGTTCGCCAATTTCAAATTCTATGTCGCACTTGAGCCAACACCTCTGCGATTCCGATCGTACACACATGTTGTCTTCGTTCCAGATGGTAAAATTAATGTCAACGTCGAATTCAACGAGAAAACCATCCAAGATGAAATCTACATTGTTCCGGAAGAATACGACGCTCTTTAATGCCGAGTTTGAATCATAAAATTAAACATCAATATACAAGAACTCTATCAACAAAGCCAAGTATGAACCGAAACAAACGCTGTAAGTGATATCGATTAAACCAATGAAATTATGACACACTTTTCAGACATTTTCGAAGAAAAGATTGAACGTGTGCCAAATTTCAATGTTGCATTAAAACTTCGAGAGAAAGCGAAACCGAGTTTTCACCATGAAAGAGAAATCCCGTATTCACTGCTCAGTCGAGTCAAGAAGGAGCTGGATTCACTCAAAAAAGCAGGGATAATTACAAAAACTGAAACCAGCGACTGGGGATCTCCACTTGTCATTCCAAAAGCTGATGGAGGAGTTGGATTGTGTGTCGATTACAAAGTTCGTGTGAACGAGCAACGTATGGACGCACATTACCCCATTCGAAAAACCGACGAAATTTTGAATAGTCTCCATGATTCCCACTACTTTGGCTGATTAGACCTGTATAAAGCGTATCTACATATTCTAGTGGATGAACAATCGAGTAAAATTCAACAATATCAACATATCGAGGGACTTACAGAATGAATAGCCTATCCTTTGGTATCAAAACAGCGCCATCAGAATTTAATCGGATTATCGACCAAACTTTGAAAAATATTTCGACGACATTATTGTACATGGATCAACAAAAGAAGAATGTAAGACTAACTTGATCTTGTGCCGTGAACAGCTGAGGAAATATGATCTACATTTGAATCGCCGGAAATGCTCATTTTTCAACAACGCGTCGTTGAATATAATAAAATTTCGAAGTCACCGGAAATATCAAAGCCATCACACAAATGCCAAAAGCAAAATCAAAATATGAAACACAATCCTTTTTAGGATTAGTCACATTTTATAGCAGATTTATTCCAAACGCTTCAACAATTACAGCACTACTGCGGAATTTGCTGAAGGAAAATACGATTTGCAAATGGACAACACAATGTGAGAGAGCTTTTATTCACTTGAAACGGGAAATCATAAGAATGGCATTCAATCTCGAATTGCAATTTCGACTCGCTTGTGATGCAAGTCCCTCAGCTATAGGAGCAGTTTTATCACCCATGATCAATGATCAGGAAAAGCCAATAGCTTTAGCATCTCGCTCACTAACCCCAGCAGAACAAAATTATTCTCAACTGGATAGAGAAGCTCTAGCAATTGTTTTTAGAACTGACAGATTTTTTCATATTTATACGGACGTCAATTTCAACTTGTCACAGACAACCAACCTCTATCTAGGATTTTCCATCAACAAGCAAAATTGTCACGGATGGCTTCAGCCCGTCTACAACGTTGCGCAGCTTTTCTATCAGGATTCGATTATAAAGTTATATTCAGAAGAGGATCTGAGAATACCAATGCTGACTGTTTATCGCGGATACCACTGAATGAAGATATTTATTCCCACACAGAAACAGCTATCAACGAAGAAGTCCATTTTCTACATGAAGAAACCTTCAACAGAATTTACACTCAGAAAATTACATTCGAATCAATTCAGAAAGAGACCGAAGCTAATGATCAACTTTCTAGCATCCTCCCGAGAACTCCAAAAAGACGAAACAACTGGTGTAGACTTTACCATGGACAACTTTTTAGATGTCAATGCGTCGTGGTACCACCAAAACTACAAGCTGCTGTTTTGGAGGAACTTCATCGAACTCATATCGGAATTTCAAAAATGAAACAACTCGCACTCCGGAATGTATACTGGAAGAACATAGACAAGGATATCAAACATATCGTTCGAGAATCGAATGGTGCAGTGTTTTTCTATACCTTTAGCTTTAACTTACAAAATATATGTAATATTTCATTATTTAATGTCATGTTTACAATTTAATGAATCATTTTCATTTTATACACCAAAAATTTCTGAAGGAACTTGCTCATTTCGACCATATTTTCCTAAATTTCCCGACATAATTTCCCTAAAATGTTTAAAAGATCCACCCAATATTGTCAATAGATACAAACCTCATCTTTAATTTTGACTGTACAATTAGTAATACCAGCAACATCTAATGGAATTAATTCAGTTATTGAATAAGTGTTGTTTTTTTTTTAAAGAGTGGATGTAATTCCAGGGTTATGTAATGTGTACCTTGACCCTTTTTAACTCTAATAGATGAAAATAAATAAGGTACAAAATTATCGATCAGTTTAACATTTAATTTATCGTTATATGCTGAATAATCATATCAATTTTTATGTATATTTTGATAATTGGTGTATTATTCCGCTCTTTCGAGATGCATCAAACCATCAATAACATTCATTTATACATCTGTCGTTTTATTAGGTTCTCATATTATTCTTACTACGATGAGTAGCAGGAAACGATTGCCATTGATAGCTCAATTTCTTCCATTTACAATGAAATGAAAATACACTTTTTTTTATTTCTAAAATAGTCTCCATGATTCCCACTACTTCATTCAACACTAATCATAGCACTATTAAAATTTATTTTATTATTATTTTCATCTGTAATTCGAACATGTAGGCGTTGTATTTTATGACAAATCGGTACAAATAATGGATAAGTTGGGTCATAAATAGTAGGCATTTGATAATTAATTTGAGGTTTAAACGACGTTAGAATAGTTGTTTCTCTATGAAATTCCTCATTTTCTTTTAGAATTATCCCCTCAGCACAATTACAATGTACATCAATTGTTTCAAATGGAATGAATTCAGGAATATTGTTACCAACAGAAGGTTCATTTGTTTAACAGTTTGATTTTGAAAACCTAATAACGACTCAATAGACTCTACAACATCAAAACTTAATTTAAATGCAATTTTAATTTCAATTTTACTGACAATATGATTAGGTTTAATAGTATCCGTTTGTTGAATTAAATGGTGCATGTGATTGCATATATTTTTCTAAATTTTCAATATTATATTGTCCCGAAGGAATTGTGAGAATATGTGTTTCTTTGTTATGTTCATAATATAATTTGTTATTATTTGAAGTTACATTAGGTGTTAAAAATGTAGAATAGAATCCATCACATGCAATTGTAGAAGAATCATATATTGGTGTAGCAAGTTTTTTATGTAATACTGAAGATGATCCACTTAGCTTTAATATTTTCCTTAAATGAATAAAAAAATAGATTGGGATTCAAAAATTCGATTATGAAATAAACGAATAACATTGAATTATGGAAAATTATTACCATCGTCTGTACGATGTGCTATTATAGGACCTAATGGATGTGGTAAAACATCTTTATTGATAATTATAATACAAGTTCAGAATGGTTCAATTAGGATAACATATGTAACTACAGTGCGAAAACCTGCCACCATTGGTACTCGAACACTAGAACCTCACGGTCAGTGACACTACCGAGAAAACAGGAATGATGCCACTGAGCTATCGCAACATTGGCAAAGTACACCTAAAAACATAGAAAGTATTACTTCCATTTCAGAGTTTTAATTTTTCAAAATTAAAAATGTTTTTTATTATTCCTGCGCATATTGAACACAATTTATGGCCTCCTGCTGCACTCCTGCTTAACAAATCCAGCAAATTATATAATTGAAAAAGTAGCATAAACGGATTAAGAAAATTGGAATAGCTTCAAAAACGGTGAGACAATTTTACAATACCACTTGAACAAAATTCTCTAAATCAGGCTCTCATTATTTTTTAAACTGCCCTTCTTCTGAACATTATGTTCTCTTAGAATATGTCTCTTTGAATATATCAAAGTGGCATGCAAGTTTGATTATAACACTGGGGTTCTCTTGGGAATATTTTGAAGATATTCAATACATCTAAATATTCTTTATGGAATATTTAAATGTATTGTGTGAACCAATGATATTCCTCTAAAACTGAAAAAATATACCGTAATGAATGCTTCCTATTCTGACAGATTTCTGTGTACTATTCGTTCCTTCTGTTGTCTAAAGAATACACTGCATTATATTTCTTTCTTAATGCAATCTGTTCTTTATTATTAGAACTTCAAATCGTCTTGTGTACACGTTTCTTGAAATATGAGCATTTTTCGCATAATGTTGAGTTATATGGTGACAATATATTGTCGAACACCATCAAAAGAAAGAAAGCTAGAAATTTATTTCCTAATGTAATTGTTCTTGAATATTAAACTTTAAAATACATTCCATTTAGAATTGTGTCTGAAAATACCAGTGCTTTACTAGATACCAGAGCTGAAGATACCAGAGCGTTTGTGATTTTTTGAGGGAGTTTTCTGGTATCAAGAACATTGCAGTATTGAAAATAGTAAGTAAGCCACTAAAGCACTGTACTGTACTGTACTGTAAGTGGTTTTTTTCTCTTTGGTCTTCTGGCCATCGTTTCATTAAGTTTTATTTAAAGAATGAAGTGTTAGTAGTGGAAAAGTTGTAATATATTACCTAGCCATTACCAATAAAACAAAGAAAATAAAAACTGTTTTCTATTGTTTGTATTTGTAGTCAGATGAACAGAAAGAGAATAACTGTGTATTGACACAGTTATTGTAGATGTTTTTTCTTCAACTATATTGTTTTTTAGGATTTAGTGACAACCTGCTGCAATGGAACTGATTTTCTGACAGAAATCTGTTACTCTTCGAGGAGTTCGAGAAAATAACTTGTGGTGTTCCAGAATAGCACAGGCTTTCTCTTACAAGTTAGTTATGTATCACTTCTTCCTGGGCTATCTTTTGAATTTTACCTTGTTCTCAGCTGCTGAGTATTGACATATAAAATATATTTTCTCAAGTTTCTGAATCATGCATAGTAGTGTTGAAAAGAGACTTAAAGAATATAAGAGTAAAATATGGCCTTATAATAACATTTTCTTACAAAATTTGAAACTTTTTTAAAGCTATGTCCTTCAAGCGTTTGTGAAAGTTCTCTTTTGAAGCTCATTTTCACCAAAACGTTTAGAGTTGGCAAGATACGTCATAAGAAATCAAGCACTTGTACTTACAAATACAAGAATGTAAGCATAATGGTTTTATTGTAAATATTAACGAGTATAAACTATTGAAGCATAATTGGTTTGGCAGCTCTTTGGTGTGCCAAAGATCTGGGATTCAAATTTTAGCCTGCACCAGGATTGTTTAGAAATTTTGTACATTATTAAATGTAAATACATTAAATGATTTTGAAATATATTGAACACATGGAATTCTATACATCATTTTAGTTTTCACTGTGTATTTTCTGGTCTCTTGGCCGTTGTTTCATTATGTTTTCTTAGAAGTTTTAGTAGCGTAAAAGTTGTAGCAATATATTACCTAACCGTTACCAGTAAAACGAGATAATAAGAATTGTTTTTGTATTTTTTGTATATTTTGTAGTTAGATGAACAGGAAGAGAATAACTGTAGCTACGAAAGGAGTCTTTTCTTCAACTTAATGTTTTATATTTCGTTTTATATTTTATTTTATTTTATAAGAAACGCAATATAAAATCCTGTCTGTTTACACAGATGCATTAATTTTTCCTTCATAAATGTTTGCAAAGTATAAGACAAAAAAAAAAGAGGACATAAGGAAAAAATAAAAGATAAATTGCAGTAATGTAAACAACACAATCATAATCAGTATGAAAAATATAAAACCAACCTGTCATAGATTAATTAGATGATTTAGTGGGTAAAGTAGAGAATGTTGGTAAGCAAGTTATTCATTCTATTGAATACAAACATGACCATGATAAACAAATAGTATCTAAAAAATTATTTTCATTATGATTATGATCATATATTTCCAACACCAGCAACACCATCAGAATCATCGTTTGAAAAGAAATATTTTAAGAAAGATATCTAAAGATTAGAATTAGAAAATCGATTGAAAGCAATAGAAGACGAAAAGAAGAAAAAATTACACATTTATGATCTAAATTAACTAAATATCTTAATATTGCTAATGATACTGCATTTGGTTTCAGACCTGCAAGTAAATATTGGTGATACATAAGTGAAATTATTTAACAATGTTTTATCATACAAGGGAAAAAATATGAAGGTGCTGATGGATTATTACGTCTACTAACAAATAAAACATTATCAAATATTGAATATACAGACTAAGATTTAGGAAATTATAAAGAAATTGCAATTAAAACGCATCTCATATTTAAAGATTATGATCCAGATACTAATCAAGTTCGAACAAATGTTGGAGAAATATGAAATAAAATATTTAAAGGATTTTGGGGACAAAGAACAAAATCAGTTACTGGAATGAGTGTGAAATAATATAATGAAAAACCTGTTGAAAATGTTTGCATTAATGATGTACAGGATCTCACAGATAGCTTATTAGTGATACATGGTGAAGAAAAAGCTGGAAATAATTATTATAACGAAAAAGTAAATGTCATAAAGATGTTAACAGATTATTCTCAAGATTTTTATTACTCAAAGCCAAAAGTTATTCCATATCTGATTCGATTTTTATATAGTATATCACATTCGTTTTGGACATCTGAAAAACCTTGGTGCAGGAATTATAAATTGGGCAATTCATTATTTACCATTAGAATTACACCTTCCTGGATATAATTGTTGTGGACCTGATCTTAAAACTCGATTAGTACATGGTGATTAAGGAATTAATTATATATGGTCTAAATATTGCTATTAAAAAACAGGTAAGAAATAATATGAGAAAACATATTGAAAAAACTGGAACACTCATTACTTCTTTACCTATCAATGGTACATCAGGAAGCTATAATTTTCACAATAAATTATTTTATTAAGTAGGTATTGAACTAGATGACGATGATGTAGCGATGAATCAGTTAAATAATTTATCACACTTGATTACACAATCATATCTCATTATTTTATTTGGTATATTAAGTAGAAATATTAATAATTTATAAATTAACCATTTTCTGAATTATTTTTCGTTTGTAAAATTAATCATATCGGAGCAAATATCAAGTTAGAAGGTTTAATTCTCAATGTCTCCTGAGATATTGTTACAGGGTTATTGTTTATGACCAAATGCTGTGAGAGTTTTGCTTAAATCAGGGATCCATGAAATTTTGAGAGACTATCATGTTGGTGTTTATGATGAGTTTGTTGTCTTTAAACCATTTTACTAGTGCACATAAAGTTTTGTGAGTTTCTTTTTCTAATAATTGTTGTGGTTTTGCTTTGATGATTATGTTTGTGTCATCTGCAAAAAAATTAATTTTGTTATTCCTTAATGCCAAAGACATGTCATTTATGTATATAAAGCCCAAGTATTGGCCCAAGGATGGATTCTTGCGCGACTCCACAATTTATCATTGGAGGGCAGGAGTAGTATGAAGAGATTTTGTTTTCTTTAGTGTGCTGGAGGGCAACTATTTGGCTACGGTTTGATAAATATGATTTTATCCATTGGCCTGCAATGTGTCGAATCCCTAGCATTTCTAGTTTTCTTAAAAGTATGTGATGGATGTTAAATTAATCATATTGAAGCAAATATTGAGTTAGAAGGTTTAATTTTCAATGTACAATCATTAGGTGACATTAAGAAAAAAGAAGTAAAACAACCTATTATTTAAAAAAAATAAATTAAATATGTATTTAACCTAAAGATTAAAGTTATAAATCTGGATAATAATTATTCCTACATGTCATAGTTTCAATATAATAAATGCCAGAAGTTAAATATGCTATGGATACACCTAAAGAGTATAATTTTCATAATAAAAAATTACATAATTTAGTACTGGTTTAGTCTCATGATGCTAAATATTAAACAATTAACAAATATTGTACATCATATATTAGATCCTATTGAAGATAATGATGCAGTAAATTTACGATATTTAAGAAATAATGTATTTATGTTAGTGAATATATATGCATCATTGATAAATACTGTAGAATGTAAGTTTCATATGTCTGGTGATATGTACATTGAAGTTCCCTACAGTGTTCAAATTGCACAGTTTGAAGCAAATGTAGATATTAAATATTTTTATGCCTTGGTTATATCGAAAGATGGTGGAGAAAACGGATATGAGTTAAAGGAACCATTACAATTCAATAAAGAAGATATAATATTTTTATGAATCAGTAAATATGCTAAGAGTATATCCCTGGAATTATCCATTCATGTAATAATTTATTTACAATTATATGTTACATAAATGGATGTGTATTGCTTGAAATGTAAAAAAATTTCTGATACATTTCAGAACAAAACAACAAAAAATAGAAGTAATTACCATGCATGGGCATTTTGAAATGGAATTTAATTAGGAGAAAATATTCAGTTTAATGTTGAAGAAGTGTGTAAATGTTCAGTGTAATGTTGAAAAAGTGTGGAAAAGGTAATTTGATTCTGTACATTTGTATGTGTTGTTTTCCGTTCGCTTTTTGTTTGTTCAGTGCTTGTTGTTTGTGGTAATATTCTAAAAAGAATATACACACTGATTTACCTAATTCTGTGTCTTGGAGGATTAGGAAATATTTCCACATTTGAACTAGCGACGTCCGACTTTTTCTATGACGTAATTTCGCTAGGCTTCTTCTTCCCCCTTTCAGATTGACTGAGACTATTTGTGAGGCTTTGCCTGCAACATTTCATCATGTGAACGGCTGCCTGAGACGTAGAAAATCTGAATGATGCTCGAGATGTCACGGTTAATTTATGTTACCAGACCTGAACAAAAAAGATGTCTTTTAATTCTATGAGGATTGTTGACATGATCCATCCACATATTATTAGAAAGATAATTGGACATTGTGCTTTATGAGTCCACAACCAAGCTGATTTTAATAAAGCACCAGATTGTTTCAAAATCTGTTTTAATATTTAATTGTTTAATGTCATGTTTAAAACTGTAATGGATCATTTTATTTTATACACCAAACAAAGTAGTTGCATATTATTTCCTCAACAAACATTTCAATACAATAAAACCCTAAAAATTGATTTAAAAAACTTAATTCTGAAGCTTCATACTAGTAAATACGTTTGATCAATAAAAATTATTGCTTTTATTATTATAAATAGAGCTCAGCATCTCTTTTGTGCTTAGTACACAGTGAAGTAGCTACAGTTACTTTAAAAATGATCAAACTTAGTGCCTACTTAGAACTTTTAGTCTACCTTTAAGCCTAGAACATTTCTAATTTAATTTTGTGTATTTTTGCTTATTTAAAGGGTTCTGCATATTAGACAAAACTTTTGAAATAATACGATAAAAATTGATAAGAAGTTTTACAAATATTTTTTTTTGTCACACTGTGTGTTCTTGTCCCGTGTAAAATAAGTTAAATGATGTATGGGTGTATCCAAAGAAAAAAACAACAACATACAAACAAATTTGTTTGAATTTAAAATGTAAATGCCTCTTCGAACTGCGGAACATTGTGATTCATAGTTTTCTCTTTTCAAGGAGCACCCAGCCTTTCTTGATCTCCATAGAAAGGATTGGTTTACCATAATTTCAAAACATTTTCCAATGGATGTAAGCAGGTCCAACATACAGGAGTGTGAATAAAAAGGTCAATTAATGGAACTCATTGTTCAATGGAAAAATTACTATTTTTCATCTGATGGAAAAGTGGCATTTAGTAATTTTTGTGAAAACATATTTAGTATAAAAAAATTCCAAATTTTCCAGCAGTCTAACAAATAGGTTATTTCAAATACAATTATTATTATTATTATTATTATTATTATTATTATTATTATTATTATTATTATTATTATTATTATACTGGATTTTATCACCATTTACAGGTACTCATTTATCAGATACTCAGAGAAAATTTTCCACAAACCATTTGTCTTCTTGCATCTTGCTTGTCATCTTCAACAGATGATAATTTAAAACAAGAACATTGTTTTATACTTTATCAATTTTTAAGATACGATTCAACAAATAACAAATCAATTAACAAACAGAAATACTTAAATTAAGTTAATGTTTGTATACAACAATTTTTATATAAAAACATTAAATTAAATTGTTTTGAAAGTACTTGATTTTTTACCAGAAATTTGTTACAGAACTTTAAAAATGAAATACACTCGAAACTGCAATCACAATTTTTGAAGTATTCTATATTGCTTTTTATTTTAAAATAACTGTTTACATGTAAATGTTAAATTGCATATTTTAAAGCTTTTAAGGCAATTAATGTCATATTTTAGACATTTCTAATTTATATATAACTGGACACTAGGTATAAACTTGATTTGGGCAGGGAAATTGAGTTTAATTTCATAAAAGAATTTTTTATAACCAATAGCATGAAAACTTTTTACTTTATTCAATGAATTTTCAATATTTTCATGGAAAATGTGTTGTACTTATATTTCTGAACAACTATCTTTACCATGTTTAGTTTTCAAAATTTTTATTTTAAATGACATAATCATAACAAATATTTTTTTATAAGGTATTCATTCTTACAATTATATATGTGAATAAAACATGACTAATTAATAAAATCATTAACACAAATAAAAATATGTCACAACTATACTTCCCCAAAAACGAGAATTATAAGTGAGAAAAAATGTCTTCATAAAATTTGTTTAATAAAATGTGAATTATATTTATGTTATCTCATTGCCAATAAATTTGTTTTTGGAAACATTTATTAATTTCACATATTGCTTTTAAAAAAATTCTAAAAGATACCAGATTTTTAATAATTGTCTATCAGTTATATCAAAAAGATATTGAGATAATATTCATCAATCATTTTTAAACAAATAAAAATCTTTTAAAGTTTAATTTATTTTGATGTAGTGATGAAAATTGTGATAACAGTATATTCAGACATACCCATCATTTCAATGAAATTCCTTCCTTAAAGGGCAAGTAGTCATTTACCTCAATATTAACATTATTAAGATTAATCTAATCATCCAATTGAAGTTTTAAGACATTTCTAAAAGTATCATAAAATCTTCTGTAAATTAATTGGGCGTGTGACAACAAAAAGTAGGTTCTACAATACATACCAAAATGTGGTTGTTCTCTTTAGTAAATTATTTATTTTTATACAAGAAAACATTTATTTACAGTTTTATTTCACATCATATACAAGAACTGAAGAAAATAGAAATCAGAGAATATTGAATGCTGTAGTATCTTTTGAAGAATATAGTGATTGAACATTTTTTAACTAAGCATTGTATTTTTGCACCCTCTTTTGATTCTTGATTTAAAACAATCTAAGTAAGCTAATTTCTGCAGTAAGGAATGCAATTCCTAGGCTTTCTTGGGATATGACATTCCATAAAACATATTTGCACTCAATCCCAAGCCTACAAGACACAAACCTACAGTTATTGTAAAGAGAACTTTATCCAAAGGACCTCCTTTCAGGTGAACTGGAACTCCATCAGCAAGCTGTGGAAAAAGAAAGAGAAACAAGGAATTTAATATAAAGAAGAAAATTTAGTACAATGCACAATAATTCTCTAATGAAGCAATATTGTCATTTGTTAAGAAGTTGGCTATACTTTTTTTATAACTAAGAAAAGTGCAGACAAACAGTAGATCTATTATGCAATTAATCTATTTCATAAAATAGTGAGATAATCATTTATTTGTCAAAATGCTCAAATTCAGGAGAAAATATATTGAATTGTTATTACCACTGAAGTACAATGGAGCAATTCTTGGATCATAATATTATATTCAATAATTGTCACAACAACAAAATGTGCAGTGTGAGGTGTTTCAATGCATTGTATTAAATCATTTTTCAATGCTTTACTATAGTGCTGGACTCTGTACAATGCAGGTTATATACAGAGTGAGAATTACAAATTTTTCGTCATTAGTTCTATTAAACACAATTGTGTGGCCGAATATCTTACCTGGAAACGTTCCATCTTCAAACGCATTGATAGTGGAACTTGCCCATATTTTACATTGGTACCAGGAATGGTCTTAGAAGAGGACATTTTACGAGCAGGTATTGAATCCTGAGCAAGGATTACAATTATAGAGTCAAATATAATAATAACTGGGTGAATCATTTTTTTCAGATGTAAGTAAAGAACCTGTAATTGATTTTTCTGGTGGAGAGTAGTCAGAGTGGCACTTTGAACATTGCTACAGTGAACCAATTATGTCCAAAATTATTGAAAAAAAAAGAAAATTATAAACCAACAATAATATATTTTTTAAATAATGTATAATTTGTCAAAATAATCATGAACAGGTCCTTCATTGTGTAACTTTGAATAATTAACTAAACTTGGAAAATAAAAATTATTAAGAGTGATATTGGCCATTCTTTCACTTACGATAGGACAGTATGGGGTAGTCCCATGACAGCCAATTAGCCGTTGAGTGAAATTATTGAGTTGATAGTACATCGTGGCTTATTTCTTCGTGCTTGTAACGGACTCCGACGAGCAGAAAGACTTTCGGGCAGGCAGATGCTATATATAATGTCGCGCAGAGCGTGAAGTGGGATACGTGCCAGAATTTAAGCTCCTGCCCTGGAACCCTTTAGAGGTGGATTTGAATCCCACGGCGCAGTCTCAGTCTCATAAAAAAATATTGCGCGCGCTTTGAATAAATGGTAGAGAATTGCGAATGAGACGTAAAGAGGTAAAAACATTACAGTACTGATGCACTAGGGAAATAGATATGTGTGTTTGTACGTAAACATACTGCGATCTTATTGACATGCTATAAACATGACGTGGGCTTGTAAGATACTAGTTTTGTCTCGGAGACAAACGAAAATCAATATATATATATATATATATATATATATATA
>BOPP01000437.1:197806-210082 GCA_017312745.1 Gryllus bimaculatus
TTTTTAATAGACGACGGCATATCGTTTACGTATAACAGAAAGAGGATAGGACCTAAGATCGAGCCTTCTTCGAACCGATCATTCTTATGATAGGAAATAGATTTAAGCAAAGTAATATATTTAAAGTAGAAAAAAAATATATTTCTTAAGAAATAATATATTTCTTAAGAAATAATATATTTCTTAAGAAATAATGTATTTGCTTGAAAACACGTAGCGTGTTGTTGCTCATAAAAATTTCTCCAATTTTATAAAAATGTTTTCTTTGTAGCAAACAAGTGTAGTTAAAACTATTAGGTAGAAAAGTTGTTTGAAATTTAGGTAAGTAATTCCAAACAAAAGGAAGGCACTGCTGATCCGGTGGCAGAGATCGCTTCGGCAGTAGTGCCGTTGCGATCCCGGACCGATGGATCGCGGGTTCGAGTCCCGACTCGGGCATGGTTGTATTGTGTTCGTCCTTTCTCTTCCCATCATCATCATCATCATCATCATCATAATTATCATCATATCAGGTCATCCTCTCAGTTACAAGTAACAGTGGTCGCTGATGACCTAGAAGTTGATGCGACCTTAAATAACAACAAAAATACACTGCAAACTTTTTTATGTTTTAATATTGCATGAGAATAGATTCGCGCAAGTGTTAACTCTATTACATTGCAGTACATTGAACATTTTAGTTTTATGGAATACTTCAAATTCAAAACATTTTCAGCAAAATCTTTAAAATTAATAATAAAACTCTGAACTGAAGCTATCAATTTTCATGTTAATGAGCAGGTTTCTGTTTTATTTCATTCCTTTGCACTTATATTTTGTTTCGCTTTTTAAAACACGATATCGGATTAAAATAACATTGGTGAAATCTAATTTGACGTTTCACTGCAGCTGTACTAATGAATCGTGGAAGTAGAGAATTGTAACTTTGCCATTCTTCATTGGAGGTTTGACCTTCAGGGGATGGATACTGTGATTGTTCCTGTAGACGATATGGCTTTCTGTTGAAATCCAGATGTGTATCTTCGTTCACGTATTCCAATGTACGGTCTGCAGCGTTTCCCTGAAACATACATTTCCCTGAGATATTTACAATTTGTGTAGCATACACACAATGATTCATATTCTTCAGACTTTTGGAAGATAAATATTTGAAATTTTGATACTGGATTTGTTCTAATTGATTGCTATTTCCTTACAAAAGTATCAAAATGCCAGTGGCCAAAATCAAACTGAGCTGTGCTATGCCACTTTTCAAAATTACCCAAGAAAAAAATTGGATTGTTCAAGTGAGTCTATCCCAAAGAAATGTTTAAATTGTTAAAACTGTAATAGAAACCTCGAAGATCACCTATTTAAAGAAAGAGAATTTCTATGAAAATACTCTCATAACAATAAACATGTCGGCAGAGGCATTGAAGGTAGTGACAAAGTGTCTCATATTATTCATACACTGAGGCATAGTTAGTAAGGGTAAAGGGGATGAACCTCCCTGGGGGACAAAATATGAATATTTGTGTTTAAAATTATATGATTTGAATGTTTTAATTAAAGAACAAATGGTATTGCAAGAAAAGGCTGTGTGATCCGAATTGTTTTTGTTACAAATGTGAATGTTAGTATATTTTTAAAAGGAGGAAAGAAACATTACTGCAAATCGTATACGGAGTATATACAATATATATAATATAGAGAAAGTTATACGTACTATATAATGCTACGGAAAATCGATTTCGAGATTTCAACGGAAATATACGTTTTGGAGTTCCCTGATGCCGAAAAATTATTCTTTTTTCTAAACGTCCGCCCGTCCGTCCGTTCGTCCATCTGTCTGTCCGTCTGCCGCCTGTGAACACTAGCGCCTAAATTATGCCTAGGATATTTTCCAAACTGAATAAACCCCTGTCGATCTGGCCTCACTCAAAGCTCATCGATTTTGAAGAAAGAACATTAATTTTGGGGGGTATTTTACATGAAGCCCCTGCGACATTTTTGATATTTTCTCAAAAATGGTTCTAAGTTTATTCCTTAAATTTATTGTAAGAATAGAGTGAAATGCACTTATAAAGGTCGCATAGGTCTGATTTTAACACGATTTAAACTATAAACACTGAATTTTTTAACATTGCAAACAATTGAAATTTTTTCGGCGTCTTCCTTCAACAACAAAATTAAAGATATTTTTCTTTCAAGCAAATTTTGTTCACCATAATTAGTTCATTCATTAAGATCGAGCACGTTTAAATAATTTTAGTAGTTTTTGCTCAATATGGATTGCAATATGTGCAATATTAAAAAAAATACAAAAACAAGATTGTCTCAAAAACAGTTTCAATTTTTTTCTTTACGCTTTTAGTAGGAGTAATACTAAATGCACTCTTTTAAAATGGCATAAACGACATTCTTCTCTATTCTTTGTTTTTTCAAAAATTACAAATATGTATTCTGTGCTTGTCTCTCACGTCGTTAATATTTACATTAACGTCGATTTGTCCACATTATTACCTTTATGAGTACACGTGCTTTAAATGACGTTTTATAAAGTTTCTCGAAAACTCAAAAGTTTGCTGTAAAAATGAGATCAGAATTACGCATTTTCACAAACGCTCAATCGCCTTTTTCTAAAAATGCCTGCAAAGTTTTTCTTCACACTATCCGCACGGATAGTTCTGATTACACTGTTTAAGATGTCATAAAATTCATTTTGTTTAATTCTTTTGTTTTCTTAACTTTGAAATATCTCTCACGCTGTTAATACGTACATTTCCAGCAATTTGTATGCGCTAATGCATTTGTGAGGAGAAATGCTTAATATGAATCCCAATGAAGATTTTTGGAAGCTCAAAAAATTCTGTGAAAAAGAGCTTCAATTTTCTCATTTGCAGTAACTCTTAAACGACATTTTCGTACAAATTTTCCTCCTTTCCAAAGAAAATTTCCGTATATGGCGAGATTTTACTCTTCTTTAATATTCTCAAAATTATATTTTGATTCTACCATTAGAAAATTGAAAAATTGGGAAACTTTCAAAAAAATGTACTTTGGGCATTGGTAGCTGGCAAAAAGATGGAGCAAGAGCGAAAAATCCCAAAAATCCCATCTCAACGAAATTACGAAACTAAGTAGTACGAGAAAGCCTGTGTCATTCTGTAGAAACTCTAGTTGTATATAGCTTAAGGCAAAGTTAAATTAGGGTATGCACATATCGATTGTAAAACGTGGATAGAAAAAATTAGAACAACGGACCCCATTTATCTATGCCATTTGGAATTCCTATGGTTTAGCGTGAGCAACGAGATCATTACAATCTTTTTTCTGATATAAGGATTTAGTTAGGAAAACAAGACGGCCATCGTACACTCAAATCTACCATCAGCAATGAGACCCGTGCCACAATGTCCATTTGTTCCGATTTCAGCATCATCTACAGCATTATCAGAGACTTCTACCAGTTCTTTCCACGCTTTGGATGCATACGATGATTCAAATGTTTCCTCATTCTAAGAAGATATTACTCCACATTCATTGACAACTTTTAGGTTCACGATGAAAAGAAAATAATCTTTAATACTGGAATGACCTTCTCCTGGTACAGACACCGAAAAAAGAATTCAAACAATGTTGTTTTTCGGACGGTGATCTTGTGTACTGTTTTGATATTCCTAGAGTGATTGACAGTCTAAAAAGAGCATATGAACCGAATGATTGGTATCTTCTATTTACTGTAATACAAGAAGTTTAAAAGATGTCCTTCTGCGCAAAGGAAATAAACGTAATTATTAAATTAACAGCAGCTTATTTTACACCCCTCAAGAAAACTTGCCAACATTTATTCTGTATTCTCCAAAAAAATCAATTATATAGAACACAAGACCCGTGATCTTAAGGGGTACAATAGTTTACTGTGGGGAGGATTCACTAAAAGTCCCTGCTTTTTAATTGATAGGGGCTTCAGAGCTAGAGAAAGACGCTGGAAGTTCCAGCTTGGCTGAAAATAATACACTTAGTGCCAGTGACATACTATGTAATAATTTGTCCCTTAAATAACTCGTAAAAAGGTGAGCTATTTCATTTGCATATCAGATTAGAAACTCATTAAATAGTTAGGCTATTTGTAAAATTCGTGGACAAAACTAGTCCTGTGTTTTCAATATCTTGTTCAATCGTTTCAATTGTTGTAAGAAGCAAAAGTCAAAGAAGGCATTTTCGTCGACCAACAAATAAGGGAACTAATTAAGGATGCTGAATTTAGTAATAGTTGAAAGACTTTCATAGATCTTCATATTTGTAACTCATTCACGCATAACAAACAATTTTCTAGGCAACGTTAAAGATGTTCGTATCAATGAATATATATTTTTTAAATTCTGTTGCGCCTTTTTCGCAACAACGACTTTTAATAATCTTTTTCGCGTTGAGTACAGTTGCCGAAACATAAAATGGGTAACGTCCAAATTTGAAGTCCCAGTCTTTCAGCATATTCTGACAGCACTGTACGGAAGATAACGCCATCTGGTTCTTTCATTGGCTTACGAGTAAAAATCATGGAAATTTGAGTTCTTACAAATATACTCTAAATAGGTTAATTCCAAGAAGGTCATTTTTATGACAACGCCCCAAATTCACTGAGCATATGAAAGAATCAATCATTTCAATGACGAAGTCACTCACTTACTATAATAGTCAAAACATCCACTATTTCTTTAATTTATTATGTTCTTTGAATGTGCCCAATGTCTCTGAAAAAGCAAACATTAACATTATCATTTAAACTAATGTTTAACCATTGTTAGAGTGAAATAATTATCAGAAGATAACGTGCGAGAATGTGAATTACCATCCAATTAGCCAACTCGGTACGTCAAAAGCTATATAGACTGACACGAAACAACATTTCACTTATGAAACCTATAAAAAATGTTATAGTAGTGATTTATTTCTGATAACTTTTTGTTATAATGTTATTTTAAAATACATTTGCTCAATGTTAAACAAATTAACAATTGTAAATTTGCAGAAGAAAAAATAATTTTAAAATAGTTGTGCTTCAGAATGCCACAGACTTCCCCAATTAGTTTTCTATATCCTTTCGTTTCGGCTAGCTACTCGGACTTTCCACATACTCTTACCAGCTGCCATCTATCGGCACCCAAAGTACATTTTTTGTGACATTTTCTTACGTTTTCGATTTCCTAATTGTAGACCGAAAATATTATTTTAATATTATTAAAGAACAGTAGAACCTCGTCCTAAATGGCCATTTTCTTTGAAAAATTTGGAGCCTTTTACAAGAAAATGGCGTTTAAGACCTACTGTAAATACGAAATTAGAAACTCTTTTTCACAGGAAATTTTTGAGTTTTCGAAAAACTTCATTTGAAGTAATTTTATGTACATTAACTCAAATACTCACTTTATTGTATTAATAGTGTTTACAAATTGTTGGAAATGTTCATGTCAACGGCGTGAGAGATATTTCTAAAAATTAAATTTGGATAATTAAAAAAAAAACACCGAAATGAACTTTATGTTATATTAAATCGTGAAATTACAATCAGATTGTAAAGTTTGAAGAAAAAAATTGAATCCTTTTTTGAGAAAATGGCGTTTGAGTGTTCTTAAATGCGGAGATTTGAGCTAGTTTTCACAGAAAACGGTAGAGTTTTCAACAAACTTTATATGACATTATTTAAAGCACGTGTACTCATAAATACAATAATGTGAACAAATTGCTGCTAATAGTTCTCGCCTGAACACGGTAGCGAGTGGACGTGCGCCGAGCGCTCTCCTTCACGGGCGACTTCAGTGAGATACGTTTAGCAGAGTACAACTCTACGAGTTCAGTGTACAGTGTGTCGTGACAATGTTTTCAAGTGGCTCCCCTGATACGGGGCAGCACATCGCTAGAGCGGTGGAAGCATTAAATCATCACAGTGAATTCAGTGATATTAATTCAACACCAATGAATGGTCAAGGTACAAGTGGTCCTGTCGGGCAAAACAGTGATATAATTAACTTACAAATACAACAAAATGTGCAGCAAAAATTAGAGCAACATCAATATTTAATGAATCAGGATTCACAATTGATACAGATAAATCAACAACAACTACTTAAGAGAGATCAAACAGGCTTCTATACAGCACATCACCAAGGCCAGCCCTGAGAACTTCATGGAACACAACCACAGCAATGGACTCAACAACTACGAGGTCCGGGGTCGTCTGAAACAACCTCAAATAAAACCGTGAGTACCCTAGAGTGGCAACAACCTCGAAAAAGAAAAAAACGCGCCTACAGTGACCAGCCCATACCAACTCCCTCGAATGTTAGAGCGCCAGTGTTTACGCATAAAAATCAATATGTAGTATTAGAAAACAAATCAGAAGTTGAAACTCCTAAAAAGCCCCCCATAGATCATAACATACCGCCAATATTCGTGCAAAGTGTTACTAATGTATCGAAATTAATAGAATTTCTTAAACAAGTAAAAGACGAGGATTTTACGTACAAAATGTACAGCGAGGATGTAAAAGTGCTATCGAAAACCATTGTAGCTTACAGAGCAATAAATAAGCAACTTGACGAATCCGAGGCCAAATACCACACTTATCAACCAAAGAAAGACAGAGCATTTCGTGTAGTGCTTCGATACCTGCATCCGTCAGCAAACATAGAAGAAGTAAAAGCTGAACTCAAATCCAAGGGTCACACCGTTCGTAACATGCACAATGTACTTCATCGAGTAAGCAAAAAGCCGCAATCCCTCTTTTTTATAGACTTAGAACCAAGTGCAAACAATGCAGAAATCTACAATATCGACACACTTGTAAATGCAAAGATAGAATTTGAAGCACCGTACAAAAAGAAAACGCCAGTACAATGCCTGCCAAGAGTATGGTCACACGAAGAAATACTGTAAAGCAACTCCAAGGTGCGTGAAATGCGATGAAGAACACTTCACAGACGAATGCAAAAAAGATGCAACGCAGCCGGCAACATGCACGCTTTGTTTGCGAAGTCATCCAGCCAACAATAAACGCTGCCAAGTGTATGAAGATTACGTTAATAAATGTAGCTAGCCAGAAAAGAAACAGACACCATCGCCAAGGAGAAACAAAAAGTGGCAAACACCTCATATTTCCCTCCCTCCCAGTTCGCCACTTTCAACCCAATCCCTTCTCGCGTACAGAATCTTCTCAAAACGCAACATACGCTGTACCCCACAATCAAAACCAAACAGACCTCTACAAAATAATAGAAACCTCATTCCAAAAGTTCGAAAGCATCCTTAAACAACAATCTGAACAAATTGGGGCTTTGCTCAACCTACTGACGTCATTAATATCCAAGATGCACTAAATGGCACCAGGAATTAAAATTATTCTCTGGAACGCAAACGGTTTAATCCAACATCGAAGAGAGCTCGTAACTATTCTCAAAGAAAAATATATAGATATTATGATAATATCCGAAACTCACTTCACTGAAAAATGCTACTTAAAGATACCAGGATATGATATATATAATACCAAACACCCGGACGATACAGCGCATGGAGGAACTGCTATAGTAATTCCAAACACAATCAAACATTACGAAATGAACGAATATAAAACTGAAGAAATAAAGCAACATCTGTAATGGTGACATAAGGACAAGCATTACTGACGATAACATATGTATACTGCCCGCCCAAACATAGAATACAAGAACAAAAATTTGAAGACTTTATAAATACACTAGGATCAAGATTCATAGCTGGAGGCGACTTCAATGCAAAAAACCAGCATTGGGGCTCACGACTCAACACACTACGAGGAAAAAATCTTCTTAAAGTAACAAACAGACTTAATTTTTCTACTATATCGACTGGTGAACCTACGTACTGGCCAACTGTCGCCAAAAATCTTCCTGACCTCCTGGACTTCTACTTAGCAAAAGGTGTGAATCTCGGTACAGTAGAAGTAAAATCTTGCTACGACCTTTCGAATGACCTACGAAATTATCCTCTAAAACTAACAAGTAACAAGATAAACTGGAACAAGTACCGCGATTACGTGAACAATAAACTATCTGCAAACGCACTGCTAACAACTGAAGAAAACATCGAAGACGCAATACAGCACCTATCTGGCACATTACAAGCTGCCTGGGCCGCAACACCAAGAGAAACAATAAATAAATCGTCAACGTATCCCGCAGAAATAAGATAAAAAGTGGTAGAAAAACGTCGACTCCGACGAATATTCATGCCGACACGTCAACCAGATGAGAAAATAAAATATAACACAGCAGCCAGACAATTAACACGTCAAATTAAGGAATACGAAAACAAATCATTCTCTACTTACATTCAAGCACTATCACCTACTGCTGAAACTAATTATTCGCTTTGGAAAGCAACTAGAAAACTGAAGCGACTCCAACAGCACATCTCACCAATTCGAGAAGAAGATGGCACGTGGGCAAGAAGCGCAGAAGAAAAGGTCAAATGCTTAGCAAAACACTTTGCTTCAGTTTTCAAACCAGCGGGAAATGTAAGTACTATTGAAAATAAAGTGCTAGAATATTTGGACGTACCTTTACAGTTATCTCTGTCCATAAAACATTTCAACTCACGAGAACTCGAACAAACAATCAAAAAACACACGCATCCTGCAAAGAGTCCAGAGTTTGACCTTATTATCGGCAAGATGTTGCAGGAAATGCCAAGTACCGACCTATTAGCCTGCTACCAGTCCTATCAAAAGTATTTGAAAAACTTCTCTTACAGCGCCTCAAGCCTATAATTAAAGAAGTGATTCCTGACTTTCAATTCGGCTTTTGAGAAGAACACTCAACAATAGAACAGACCCATCGTATTGTGAACACAATTTCTCAAAACCCTGGAAAAAAAAGCTACATTGTTCTGCAGCATTCCTAGACATACAACAAGCATTAGACAAGGTATGGTATGAAGGAATTCTGTTTAAAATAAAAAAAAACTTCTCCCGCACTCATACTATTTACTTCTCAAATCATATCTTTGCGATCGCCTATTTCAAGTGAAATATCAGGACGCTCTATCGGAATTCCAATCTATTTCTGCAGGAGTGCCACAAGGAAGTATTCTTGGACCTTTTTTTATATCTTATATCAACTTCAGACACCAACTACAGAAAGAACTACAATAGCCACCGTTGCAGACGACACAGGTATTCTTTCTGCAAATAAAGACCCCTCCTGCGCATCACAACATCTTCAAGAACAACTAAACAAAATTAAAGATTGGAGTCATCGTTGGTGAGTCACCGTAAATGAAACAAAATCAAAACATATAACATTTTCACTAAGAAAAGAAAACTGCCCAAAAGTAAAACTAAACAACACAGAACTCCACGAAGCTAATACAATCAAATATCTTGGACTGCATTTGGATAGACGCCTGACTTGGAAAACCCACATCAAAACTAAGAGAAAAGAAGCGCAGCTTAAAGTCCTCAAATTGTCATGGCTAATAAACAGACAATCAAAGCTGTCCTTGCATAACAAAATACAGATTTATAAAACTATAATCAAACCAACATGGACCTATGGAATTGAATTGTGGGGCTCGCCCAATAAATCGAATCTAGAATTTGTAAAAAGATTCGAAGCTAAAACACTAAGAAAACTATGCAACGCACCATGGTACGTGACACATATATAGAGACCTCGACATCGTCCCGCTGGAGGAAGTAATCGCCACGAAGAGCATAGAATACCAGAGAAGATTGTACAACCACCCAAATCAAGACTCAACCTCTCAACAAGACTTTTAGATAACAGTGAGCATATCTATAGACTGAGGAGAGAGAGTATTTTAGATTTGCCATACCGATTTTGTAAATGAAATTTTTCAATGTCATAAAAAGTTCACATCGGAAATGTATCTGTTGACACCATTTGCTTATTGTTCCGATAGGAACAGATTGTAAATTATGTAGAAAATTAATTAAAAAAATTGCTGCTAATACAAAATTTTAACAACACGAGAGACATGTAAAAAAATACTTTTGTAATATTTGAAAAAAACAAATGAATAGAGTAATATGGCGTTTATGTCATCGCATAGAGTACATTTAGCACTATTCCTACCAAATGTCTAAAGAAAAAATTTGAATCCGTTTTTGATCTTGTTTGTGTATTTTTTTAAAATATCACATATTGCTCGCAATATTGCGCAAAAACTACGCTTTTTGTATGTTCATGATCTTAATGAAAGAACTCACTATGGGGGACAAATTTTATTTGAAGGAAAAATCTTTATTTGTTATTTTGAAGTTGCCAAAGTCACCGAAAAAATTATAATATAAGAAAAAAATAATTAAGAAAAACTTTGGAGCCTTTTTTGAGAAAATTTTGGAAATATCGGGAGGGCTTCACGTAAAGTACCTCCAAATTTTGAAGAATACTTTTCAAAATATCTAAGTTTCGACTCGAGCCAGAAGGGAGGGGTTTCTTCAAGTTGGAAAACCACCTACACATAGTTTAGGCGCTAGTCCTATTACAGACACCAGACGGACGGACGGATTGACGGACAGAGAGACAGAACACTTTTTCGGTATCTGGGTACCCCAAAACGTGTATTTCCGCTGAAATCTCGAATTCGTTTTTTGCCTACACTCCGTATATACTGCGTAAAGTTCCCTGCACAAGAATTGGAGGGTGAAATCATATCTTCTCTACCATCCAGACAAACTTGAACATCCTTCGATCCGGGGGAGGGTCGCATTGACCAATCGCTAGTCAGAAACTTAGTGCCTATGTGATTGGAGAGTACTACCGTGGGGTGGGAAAGACCATGTTTCCGTTGCGCGGGAGCCTCGATTGTTTGCACGTGAGGCGCAAATATCTTTATCTTTCCCTTCCGAAGGAGAGATTTTGCCTGCGCGTACGCCATAACAAAATATATTTCTGAGCGAGGGTTTTCCATCCAGAATTACTCTCAATACACCAGTAAATTTTTGCATTTTAGCCATAACTCTGCCTGGGTCTGCTTGCAGGCACTGCCGGTCCCAAGCCCGGATAAAGGAGGAGGGTATTTTCACTAGTATAGCAATGCTTCCACTTACTTTTACTATACTTCTTTTAACTGTCCTATTTCGGTCATTCTCGACCCCTTGTATTTTTCGACCCCGATGCTATTAGGTTGCGAGGGCTAGGGAGTCTTTCCGTTCTGATCTTCTACTTTCTGTAAACTACTAATCTTTTTCAATCTTCTTCTTATAGATCCTGTTCTTATTTAGTTGTTAAGGATTACTTTCCCTCTTTACTAGGAAATGATCTGAATTTATATCTTTTCCTCTCAGCACTCTCACGTCGCTGAAATAGTTTTCCCTCTTATTCATTTGCAAATTAAATAGTTCAATTATTGATCTGTATCCTCTGTTCACCTATGTAAATTTTAGGAATCTTTATCTCTTAAAGTAACGTATTTTCTATTCGTAATGAATTTAAAATTCACAAACCACGTAACATGATTTCCTTTTGATTTAATACTATTCTCGTTTGTTCCAATTATTTCCCTAATGGCTGTAATCCTATCCCTAGCATTCAATTATCTCCTTCTATGACTATATAATGCATTTTTATTTTGTGGAATCTAGTACACTTTGTAGGCCTTTCATAAAATTTATCAGATTCTTCCTTTTCTAGTGCCCTCTCATGAGCATTACACTGATATTAATACTTCATATATCCTCTAGCTATTTGAAACTCTGCATGTACAATTTCTTCAGATTTACCCAACTGTAATAAGAAGTTATCTATTTGTCCATTTCTTCATTTATTAGAATAGCTGTTCCTGCTTACTGCTCTATTTTTCGTAGCGTTACACCGCCTATAAATTAATAGTATAGGTTTCCCAGAATTCACATGTTTCCCTCTGCTTCTTTTCAGTTTCAGATAACATAACCAAAATCCAGTTTAAAGCACTTCCTGACTTCTCTTAGCAATCGTATTCTTTGTTAGCTATGCCTCGTACATTCCAAGTTCCTATATTGACCATGTTCTGATATTACCGCAGACGTTTGTCCTTTAACTTTGTCAATGTCGTTATCAAAGGATTTTCCTTGTTTACAATCAATGAAGTGAGCCAGTAATAAGAGTCTCCCTTGGCCGGCTACAACGCTGCCGCAGGGAAAGTTTAGTAGTGGGCTGCCACGCTCACTGCCTCCCAAACTCGCAGATTTATAAGGTTTTCTCCCTAGACAGATTGCTTTCGGCTTAGCTCTGAGTCTGTCCCCCATTAAGAAGC